>VZTT01044119.1:72273-104838 GCA_013400855.1 Buphagus erythrorhynchus | reverse complement strand
AACACCATAAATAATAAATAAATCCCCCCAAATGTCTTTGAAAATACCAACAATTATCAACATAGGAAGGCAAAGAGCTGCTTTATTTCAGTCCTTGTTTCAAAGGAACAAGAGACTGCCTGTGACACCACAGACTGATGGGGCTTTTTAAGACTAAAAATAACTTGGGAGAAGAGCCATTGAAATGGATTATGGACTGGCTTATGGAGATGAAACCCAGGGTGTCAGGGAAGGAGAGAATTCCGAGTGAGGAGGGAAAACAAGTGGGGTCAGTGCCATGAGCCTTCTTCCTGCTTGATTGTGAGTGGGGATGACCTTGGTGAAGGAGAATTTTCCAAATAGACTTGCACAGTTCTGATCACACCAGGCTGGAGAGAAGCAGCCAAACACCACCAAGCAGGCAGGCAAGTCAAGAGAGTTGAAGTTAATTATAAAGATGAACAAGCTATTCGTGTCATTTAGCATATGGCACCGTGGCTTTGAACTATTGAGATGGAAACTTTATTTAGGGGGTAGCAGGGACTTCATGGCCACGCTCAACCAAGTTCTGGGTTCAGAGTCAGGAGCTGACAATCAGATGTGTGGATGTGCTGCTCTGACATGCTCTGTCCTCCAGGAAGTCCCGAGGAAAAGCTGAGCTTCAAAGAGTTCCACCAAAAAATAACATTTGGGGAAATGAAGCGAGCAGGGTGGCGAGATTTTCTGATTCCTTTTTAGGGCTTGAGTGTGTGCCTTTGAGTGTTTGGCAGCAAGTGAATGTTCAGTGGCTTAGGGGTGTGATGATGCTCTTTAAAGGGAAGCACTGTGCGATCACGGGGATGGACCTCATCCAGCAGATCTCTGCCGCAAACTTCTGTGACATGGACACAATCCCAAAACTCTGGCTGCCTTTTCAAAGTCACTCAACTTCCCAGGGCAGCCAGAAGGGGCTGAGCACTTCCTAAGATGTGTTTGCTCAAGATGTTTACAGAGCTGTCACCCAAAAATGGATCTGGACCCAAGTTCTCTCTGAGGCTCAGGCTCAGGACCAAGCTGAGCTCTGTCACTTGCTGCCTCCTGCTTCTGGTCATCCAAGCAGAGACCTTCCCAGGATTTCACTGCTCTGGGTTAGTACCTGGAGTGGGACACGGGCAAGGAATGTGCATGGTAAGAGGTAACCAAGCTTTTGTCAGACCTGGAATTTGTTTCAGCTTTGGCACGTTCTGCCCAAACCAATTTGTCCATCTTTAATGCAATGTAAATAGCATTAAGCCCTTTGTGAAATATGTGACGTTTGCAGACAAGTATGGATAGCCTGGCCTCCAAAATCAATATATAACCCCCTGCTATTGCATAGCAAAGTTCATTTCTGTTTGGACACAGCTTCAAAGTAGGATGCAGACTCCATTACTTTACATGCTTTTTAAATTTAAACACAGCAATTGATGTATTGGTGAAAATGTGTAAGCCATTATCTTTATGGATGCCTTTTGGAACACATTTATCAGAAATCCCTGGGTTTACTTGCTTGTTTCATTTAGAAAAGGTCTGTAGATTGTCATGGTTTTGGACAAACTGAGTTGTTGAACAAGCTCTTGGTGGCACTGCTTGGTGCTGAGTGACTGCCCAGAGCCCCTGTCTGGCAGGAGCCAGGGAAAGGCATTTTAGTTTTCACAAAGATTTTTATTAAAAAGTATTTCTAGAGGGGCCATGTTTCTTCCAGCTCCTGCCCATGGCCCAAGACCCCATTTCAGCCTCCTTGGGACTGTCCTTGGTGATGGCTGTTGGATTCCCTGGCTTGATGTCCCATCCATCCCCATTCCCATAGAGCTGTCCGAAGCCCAGGGCAAATTATAAATTCAATTCCCATTTGAAAAGTCTGATCTCCACATTTGGCTAAGATCAAATCTGATTTAAGCTCTTTATCAGCTTTTTTTTTTTTTTTAATTTAACTTTTTAACAATTTTTAACATGAGAGAGAAAATAGAGGTTCTGTCTCAGCCTGCCCTGCAGAATAATGTGTCACCTAAATCTGTTCATCAGAACGGTTTTAAAGTATTTACACCTAAACTTACAGGTTTTCCAACACACATGAAACTGAAAACAGAGTGTGTGATAGTTTTTCTTTAATCCAGTGCATCAGAGTCACTTTTAGCTCATTTCATGAAAGCTAGGTTTAAGATGGTAGAGGCACTGTGTTGACAGCAAAGATGAAATGGATAAAGTGAAAAACTCCTAATTTTTTGTGTTTGCCATTTTTTTTTCTGTTCAATCCAGGAGATTCTATTGGGTGGATGAGAAGTCATTAGAATCTAAACTAAGTTTTCACCTTTGCCATCAAAACAAAGTCCTGAAGGCTTTATTCTGAGCAGCCCTGACGAGCCCTAATGTGTCCTGACACTGCTCTGGCTCAGCTGTCCCCGCTCCCCTGCGTCCTGCAGATGATGGCACTGAACTCATGGAAAAAGGCACTGGCACTGAATTAATGGAAAAAGGCAAACTCTTGTCCCCCCGTGGTTGTGATGGCTGTGGGAGGCAGATCTGGCTGATTTCTCCCTGATCTGGGGATGCTTTTCTTGCAGAGCAGTGTTGCCATCAGTGTGCAAGCACTAATGGGGACATTCCCATTGCCAACAAGGACAACCTCACCTCTCTGGGAAGGGAATTGGAGGTCAGGATTCCCATTTCTTTTCCTAGATGTGTTATTCTGTTTCTCTTACTTTTCTTAACTAACTTAATTCTTTTCCTTCATGTAGTTTTCTTCACATGGTAAACTTCCCTAATGGCACGAGGAAGGGTTTAGAAATGCTGAAATAAAAGTTTGTAGAATCCTTGAATGGTTTGGGTTGAAAGGGAACTGTAAAAGTCATTTATTTCCAATCCTCTGCCATGGGCAGGGACACCTGCCACTGTCCCAGGCTGCTCCAAGCCCCATCCAGCCTGGCTTTGGACACTCCCAGGGATCCAGGGGCAGCCACAGCTGCTCTGGGCACCCTGTGCCAGTCCCTCCCTACCTGCACAGGGAACAATTCCTTCCCAAATCCCATCTACAGAGTTTGTTTTAGCCTGATGCTGGATTTTGTTGTACCACATAGGAGACTCTTCACAGTTTGCCTTGGGCTGTGAGTAAATCCTGTAACTTCATTCCTTATCCCTCCATCCCTCTCCCCAGCACTAAGTGCTCTGTTAAGAAATTAATTAAGTAGTAGGCATGAAGTATTTTAAATCTTTCGAGAGCATTGCTGGGCAGAAAATTTCTCTTTCCTTCCACCTGCACACTCAGACAGAGTTTTGTTTATACACCAGGGAGTTTCCACAGCCTCAGGTGCTTCAGGAATTATTTAAAGTCTGAAACAGCCACATCACGAAGTTTTGGGGAGAGAATCCTGGGGAGAGGCTCTGTTTTTCCTCAGCCTGTGGTGATTTGTGCAATCCCACCAGCAGGAACATGAGTTCTGTCTGCTCTTAGCATGGGCCCAACTTCCAGGATGGCTGATTTGGAGCTGATGCCTGTGTTGGAGCCGGCAGTGTTTGGATGGAAAAATTAGTTATGTCAGCTCAGCCTTAAATCCTGGAACTGTTTTAAATAAACTGTTCTTCTCTTCCTGTAACACTGTCGTGTTGGGGCCAAGAAATGGAGTTTGGGACATGGAGGATTTTCTACAAACTGAATTTATGTTGTTGTTGGTGTTTTTTGTTTTTTGTTTTTTGTTTTTTTTTTTTTTTTTAAATCTCCAGACACTGCAAATACAGTGACTGTTCCAATCAGGATCAACATTAATTTCTTCCTAGCTTTCAAATGTTATAACTACATTTCTCCCGACATGTTGGCATCTGTGTTGGTATTTATAAATTTTTGCATGCTTTGACTGCCATGCAAATCCTTCCAGAAAGTACCCTCTGAGGAGCTGAAGTGAGAGAGAGAACTCAGCACTCGGAATAACCCTGCCTTGTACCAGATTATTTAGCAATTAAAGTTGTGATGTTTTTATCAAACGGATGCGCAGATAGCGACTCCTTGGCATCAATAACAGATAAAGCTGGGTTTGCATCTACAAGGAAAAGAGCAGTTCTGTTTCTCTGAGCTCACACAGCAAGCACCAATTCACATTTTAACTGTTTTTGGTGTTTGCTGACAAATCTGAGAAAGGCTCATGGTGCAGTGTGGGGCACCTGGGCTGACAGGGGCTGGTCCCCAGGGATAAAGTTCTCAGGGCAGAATAATTATCAAGTTATTTAATGGAAGCAAATGGGATTTATTCTTCTTACTGTTTCTGAACTGTTGTGCAGTTTGATCTGTCAATGTCATTAATCTCATATTCCCCTCTCAAGCTGAACCCAGCTGGAGCAGGGGGTGCTCAGTACCTGCCAACCTTCCCTCCCTCCCTCTCCTCTCCATAACCTTGTCCCTGTATCCAACCCCACTGGAATGTGCTGGGGTGCAGCTGCTGCTCAGGGAGGGACAGAAGCTGTTCTGTAAACAATCCCTGCTCCCAGAGTTTGGGATCCATGAGGAAAGGCCCCTATTCTGTGCCCCATCCCTGGCTGCAGGCAGGTGGCTGAGGGTGTGTCCAGAGCCATGGGAGGATGGGGGTCTCTGCTCTCACCCCTCTGTCACTTGATCATCCCAAGCTGCAGATATTCTCCCCCTCCTCCCCTGTAATCTCCTATGAGCTGGATGACATTCCATAAATGTATTTAAACCTATTTCATTTAAGGATGAAATAGGATCTGGTTATTTTGCTTCCTAATGTGTTCCTAACCAGGGGTGGAGACCTGTGATGGGCCGTGACTTCCCCTGTTGAAAAAAGTGACAAAGGAGCAGGGAAAGTTCTGTCTTTGCCAAGATAATCAGGAAAAAGGATGATGTAGAACAAGATAAAACCCCCTGGGTGTCCATCATCAAGGAAAGACCATCAAGCCCATTCCTATTTGGAATCCTCTTCTTGCCACTACGGATCCTGACCTCTCCTCCCCATCTAGAATAAATTTGCCATAGCAAAATGAGGTCTGCCCTGCAGATTACCAGCCACAGATTATATAGGTCAGCCTCTGAGCTTGTCTGCTGAATTCCCAGGATCTGAGAATCCTGGAATGGTTCAGGTTGGAAAGGACCTCAAACATCTATTTCCGGCCCCCTTGATGAAATCCTGTCCCTGTTGAAATCACTGGGAATTTTGCTGTTGTTTTCAGAGGAACTCGGATTTCTTTGCAGGTTTTTACAAGGCTTTGAAGCTGCCTCTCTGAAAGAACCCGTGTAAATGGAATATCCATCCCTCAGATATTTATCCTGCTGCACTGTCAGACTGGAGCGGGTTTTGGAAGCAGCACTGAATCTGAGAGGGCTCAGAGCGTTCTCCCTGCTGATTAAAGTTTAAACCGAGTTTAGACTAAAGCAGAGACATTAATGCACGCAAAAGTTGAATATTTAAACCTGAATACATAAAGTCTTTACAGGCAGAAAAGTCTGGGAAGTGATAAAGGGAGGTCTCATCACTGTTTGTCACTGATGTCACCTCCCAGTTTGTGAAGTGCCAACGAACTGGTGACACTTCCCCACTCTGAAGTTTGCTGTCCACTGAACATTCCTCCTGCCCTCTCATTTCCCAGCAAATTTCAGGGAAGTTTCTGCTCCTTGCTGTGAAGTTCCTGGCTGTGAGGAGCTCTCCCTGACGAATGTAACCCAGTTGTGCCTGTGGATCTGTCACCACCCCACTCAGATTGCAGCCTCATACGATCCCAAAATAGCTCTGCAGAGACATTAGTACATAGCATGTACCTCTCTGCCATATGCTGGGGATAAAGGAATCTAATTGGGCTGCCTTTTTTTTTGCATGTATTATAATGTTTGAGCTTCGGTTCCTGCAAAATAATTCTTTTTGCTTTCAGCAGCAACAGCTAAAATATATTTGACTCGGCTTATGCAAACAGCCATCCCTGCCCTGCTTTTAGCTTGATTAATGCACTGAAGGAAAGGAGCTCAGAGGAAGATGGAACATAAATCTTAAGCTCAATTTTGGGTCGGCTTTTTTTTTTTTTTTAATTAATTAGTTGATTTTAAAAGCTATTTTAATCACAGTATCAACCCTTTTGCAATGGGTTTGTCATCTGTTGAAATCAGATCTTCTCTGCTACTGCCAGCAGTGGAGTTTAGTTTGAACAGGTCCCCAAAAGATCCAGGAGAGGTGGATCTGATGCAGAATTTACCTGGTGCCCTGAGCACCCTCCTGACCACTTTTCATGTGTGCCAATACTTCCAAAATGTGGTGGAAAATTGCATTTCTTCAGCTGTGCTGCATTTTAAGTGAGTCCTTGGGACAGAAACCTCAGTGCCACAAGGAACAAAATGCAATTTAGCCCTGGCACAGCAGTGCCTGACATCCATGTGTGATTATGTCCAGTGAAAAGTGTTTGCTTCTCCATGCAGGCAGAAATAAAACACTTAGATGGAAGTGATGTGTCAGATCACTCCTCGACAGCACGACTCCAGGATCAGATTATGCTTTCCAGTTAATCCAGAACATGAAAATCTGTCACAGAATGTTTTCTCAATTCTTTTCTCAGTTATAGCTGTTATTTGAAGAAATGATCAAATATGAGCAGGGAAATCATGAGCAGCATCTGCTTAGAAAATAAGCAGGGACTTAACTATGCCTCAATATAATCAAATGAGTCTCTCCATGGTTGGCTCTTCAGGCATTACTGTAGTAAACATGATTAAAATAGCAGAGAAACTGCTGATAGTGCTTGAACAACATCTGAAACAGCTCCTTTATTTCCTTGCTTCTGCATGGGATGTGTGTGAAGGAGCCACGTGAATTTTTGTGCTTTGTGTCCACATTTCCACGCCCAGCTGGTGCTGGTGTGGCCATTTGGAGCTGCTTTTCAAAGCACTTGTACTTTTAAAATATTTTTTTTTCATTTCCCTGTCTTTTTTTGACTTTTTTTTTGCTGAAGTGATGCTCTCTCAAAGTTCACTTTTTCTTCCAGCACAGATATTTCTTCACTGCTGCTGTAGCAGTGCTTTTATTTGTGCTATTTTTTAAACACAACCTGGCAGCAGAAGATGCTTTGCATCCTACAAGTTGCTCAGATGTGAAGTTATTGATCAAACAGCCGAGGCACAGCATCTTACAGAGGAAAACCAGGATTATTAGCACCTCTGGGGATCTCTGTCCTTATGTGCAGCCCTTCTGGAATCCTCCTTCCATCCCATCTGCTCCGAGCTTTCTGGCAAGTGGAAAAGCCAAGCATCTGCATTGCACTTGTTTGTGAGCACATCAAAGTCCCATGGTCAGAAGTTGTGTCTCTGGTGCAGCTGAATTTATGATTTTGTTCTGCTCTTTCTCCCTGTTGAGTTGCATGAGCAAGGGGAAATAGCTCCAAAATATAATCAGGAATATTTTATATTGTTTGGGTCATTCCCTCTACATGGTGGGACATTTTTAAGTTTGCTGAAGGGCAGGGAGCTTTCTCACTGCCACCCCCTTTTTTAATGTATTATTTTGTCAAAAATTGAAAGTTTGAGTGAAGGGAGCAGGAGGTGTTGGTGCAACAACCAAATCCCCAGCAGGAAATTTATTGAGCTGCCAATTTATGGTCATCTAATTGGCTCAGAAAGAATTGGAATGTTTCTAAATATCCTCCTGAAATCAATGGTGACTGCCTTTATTTTGGGCCTGGGGCAGATTGAAATTGAGACAATAAATGAGAGTGTCTCATTGCAAAAGAATGAGAGCTGGCAGCTCTGCACAGGCTCTGCTTTTGGGGGAGGAGGAACAACCAAGGGCTGAGGTTCCCCCTTCAGCAAGGGTTGGGGAGACATTAAAAATGTGTCAAATCAGCCTCTGGTTTGCTTTCTACATATAAAATAAAAAAGCTGAATTTTCCTCTGCCCATATTCACAGGCACTGGTTAGAGACTAAGTACTGCTAAGAGAGCCCTAGGAAAGGGGAAAAACAGAAAAAAAATCCCCACTTTTAAAATCCATTTCACACTAAACTCCTTGGAGAATTCAGATGTGTGTAAACTGTTTGGAGATTCTCAATTTTCAGCCATAATTAACCAAAAATTCCTGGAACTAATGGTGTTTCAGATCAGCATATTTTTATTAGACTTTCACCCTACATGGAGAGCCGTGACCTGTCTGTCACAATTTAACACACCTCAGCTGAGAGCCGGGTGCTAACAGCCAGGAAAAGCGTGGAGTGAGGGAATTTGGGAATTTTCTGGCCCTGCTGGATGTGGGAACATCGATCCCTCCCCGCTCCAGGAGCCTTTAATGCGACGCTGCCAAACAAGATTTAAAGCTGGGAACAGATGCAGGTCCCCCCACTCCCAGGCACGTTCCCCCATGCACATGATCCCTTTTGAAGTGCTCCTGGTGCTGGAGGTGGAATTTGTTTGGCATGAGCTGGACATGGAAATAGCCCTGCAAACACAGGGACAGATGGCAAAATCCCGGTTGGAACGTGGGACCAGCGGAGCGGCCGCGGTTTGTGCTCGCTGCAGGGCAGGCAGCAGACACTGAGTGTCTGCACAGCAGCTGGGACAAGGAATTCCCAACTTTCTGAGAGCAGGGACAGCCCTCACCTGGGTGATTTCACACACAAGATGGTTTGAGGCCCACGGGAAAGCTCTGAAATTTGGGAATGGGTAGGAATCTCTGCGATGTTTATGTGGTTTTACAGCAGAGCGTTAAGTGGAGCTTCATCAAGTAAAGATGTTGGGCTTTTAATGGCAGGGACGTTTCTTATTTTCTGAAAGTTGAACAATGTGTTTTCTTGAGGGAATTTTTAATTTCTTTTTGTTTTGTTTTGTATTTAAAGTGTTTTTCATAAGGGGCTGGACAAATGATGTGCTCTCATGTGAGTCCAAGTCAGCGATCTTTGCAAACCTTTGAAGTGATTTCTTTAGTTTTAAAACAATTTTTCTCTCTTGAAATGAAACATAAATACATAAGAATATAATAACTGGAGTATTACCAGAATTAAGGAAATGATCCAAGTGCCTTTCCTCTTTAAGTGCCAAACATAATTAATAACTGAAGCAATATTTAATGTTTAGTGTGTGCTGGATGTTGTGGTTTCCTTTTTCCTCTGCTCTCTCCCTGCCATGCTGGACTCAGAAGTGCTCTGCTCACATCCTGGGCTCTTAAAGACGATGGCAAATTTTGTTTGAAAACAACATCAAGTTGAAGCCACCAGACCCAGTGTCCAGCATTGCTTGCATCCCCTACATCTGCTGGACTTTTCCTACGTCTTTGCATCCTGCCAAATTCCCTGAGCACGTTATTTGGGCTCTCAGGCCCTGCTTTCCCCACCCAAGGCCCTAAAGAGCAGCAGATTTTGTTTCAGATCACCATGACAAGGGCCCCAAATGTGCCACTTCACGTAAGCCATGGAAAGGAGGCTGCTGTGAAGTTTGAATTTTTTTTTTTTTTTTTTTTTTTTTAAGAATCTCAAAGTGCTTGGGTGTAATTGAAAACTAAATTCCTAAGGAGGGACACTGTGTGGGGCTGTAGAAAATTAACTTCTTTTAATGGAATGTGGCTTGGCTGCAAAACTTGTTCACACTGGTGTGAGGCTGAGTGATGTTGTCAGTGCCTGCACGTGTGTGCAGAGAGGTTTGATAGATAAATCTGTGTATAGAACACATTTAATCCTGGGGTTCTTGTATTTTAATCACTGAGGTCTTGGTCTGTTTCCCAATGCAGAAAAAAACCCCTTGTTCATCAACTCAAAGGAAAAATATATTCAGATTTGAAATCATTGTTAATCACAAAGTATGATCTAGATGCTTTCTCATCCTGCAGTAGGAAAAGAAAGGGTTATATGGAAATCCTGAGTGAAAAAAGAATTGAGTTTATTGAAGTAAAGAATTTATCTCAAGCCCAGAGCAAAGTTTTGAATAGGAAGAAGTGAAGCAAATCCCAGGGGTAGGAAAAATTACAGACAGCACAGGGCTATCTAAATTTTATCCAGGTTGTTGATTCCAATCTTTGTTATTCTTCAAGATACAGAAAAAAAGTTTGAGTTTAAGTCTTTCTAATTATAGATAAATCATATCATTACTTTCTTTCCTTGATATTTTGTCTGCCAGGCTCATTTTATAATATATTAGGAAAACACTTTTTTGTACTGTGATAAGAATAGCCCCCAGAAGGTGGTTTAAATAAAAAAACAACCAAACCAAACCACATGCAAGCCTTGTTCTTGACTCATTTATTCTGCTCATTGTTTTCCCTGTATAATTCCTGCAGGAGACACGGCCAGGTCAGAGCTGATGGTGGGAACGAGCCCTGCTTGACAAAGGCTGTTCTCTTCTCCTGCATTCCCAAACACAGGAATGGTCTTTTCTGGGAGCTCCTATTCAGCTCTACGCCCACGGGAGCAGGCAGGCTGTTCCCAAGGTCACTGTTTCCTAGGAATCCCCCATCCCAGAAATATGGGCTGTGTTCTTTGTTCCTAGAAGCACACCCAAAATTTCATTGTGCTGCCCTGAATGTTGTTTGCTTATGCCAAGGCAGTCACTCGAGGCTGGATCAATGACCCACTTGTTCATCTGCTGTGTTAAGGACATTAAACTGACTAAATATTAATGAACCTGGTGGAGTTTGTGTGCACTGAACTTTTCTGTGATACCCTTCAGGGAACGTGGCCCAGAACACAAGAAATTTGCTGTCCCTGCAGCTTGGGGAAGGGTTTTGGGTGACAGAGAAATATTGTTCTCTGTTTGGGGCAGAATCCCAGAGAAAAAACCTTTATCTCCCATGTGCTGCTGCTTGGCTGTGTTTGCAAAGCAATGTGAGAATCGCTCCTTGGGTGATCAGAGATGAATAAAATGAGGAATAGGGGGTGAAATGACACATTCAAGGTGAAGAATCTTATAAATGGTGAGGTCCAAACGTGCTGTTGTGGCTCCCTGATCTCATCTTGTGCCCAGAAATTGCTTGAATTAAAACAAACAAAACACAGCAGAAAGGTGATAGCTCTGAAGAAGAGGAGTCTAATAAAAATCCCAGAGTGGTTTGGGATGGAAGAGACCTTAAAGCCCATCCAGTGCCACCCCCTGCCATGGGCAGGGACACCTCCCACTGTCCCAGGCTGCTCCCAGCCCTGTCCAAGCTGGCCTTGGACACTTCCAGGGATCCAGGGGCAGCCACAGCTGCTCTGGGCACCCTGTGCCAGGGCCCCACCACTCTCCCAGCCAGGAATTCCTTCCCAATCTCCCATCCATCCCTGCCCTCTGGCAGTGGGAAGCCATTCTCTGTGTCCTGTCACCCCAGGCCCTTGTAAATAGTTTTTTCTTCATTTTCCCTGTTGGCTCCTTCAGGTTCTGGAAGGCCACAATTAGGTCACCCCAAAGCTTCTCTTCTCCAGGCTGAGTTATCCCAATTCCCTCAGCTTTTCCTCATCAAACACAAGAGATGAGCAAAGCAGGGATGCTCCATGGCTGACATTACCAGGGGGCTGGAAATACATTAAAATTCTGCCTCAATTTCACCTGCAGTGCTCCATTATTGAAAAAAAAATTACAGAAACCAAATAGCACAACTTCCATGTGGTGCTTCACCTTGGAGAAAGCATGGAGTGAACCTCATGGATTTGGAACCCAAGACCTCATGGATTGAAGTTTAAGTAGCCTGAGAACAATCTGCCCTGAAGCAGATCTAAGTTACACAAAATTGTCAAGCCAAGTTGCTTAGAAGACCAAACAGTGGAAATGGATTTTGAGTTCAGTGGGACTTAAAAAAAAAAAAAATAAAAGGGAAAGTGGGAAAAAGATTCCAAGCCAACAGCAAAAAGGAGAGGTGTGCCTGGAGGAACGAGCTCGCTCTGTGCCTCCTCCTCGTGTGGAACAGATGCAGGGCATGTTTTATCAGCCTTGGAGGACTTCTGCCTGGTGCCTGATGGTTCTGCAGCTGCACCTGCATCTGTACCAGTGATTCCTGCAGCTACAGATTCCAACAGCTGCTCTGGGGGCACATCCTGGTGACTAAAATCCTTGGGAAGACACCTGTGCAGCAGGGAAAGGAATTGCAGTGATGTGAGAACCTCTGCTGGGGGGGGTTTGGGGCTAAATTTAGCTTTTCAAAGTAGATTCAAAGCAGGAAAAATGCTTCATTTTGTGGGGGGAAATGGAATATTGGAGGAAAGCATGAGAGCAGGCTCCAGGTGGCTGTGATGTTTGAAACAGAAAAATCTAAATCCCCAAAAGTTCAGTCTGTGATGGGAAGACTGGCAGCACCTGTCACCAGGAAAATATATATATTTTTTTTGCCCAACAACCTTGGCTCCCTGGAGATCTGGCACAGGGTGCTCAGAGAAGCTGTGGCTGCCCCTGGATCCCTGGAAGTGTGCCAGGCCAGGCTGGAGAGGGTTTGGAGCAGCCTGGGACAGTGGGAGGTGTCCCTGCCCATGGCAGGGGTGTCACTGGATGAGCTTTAGGGTCTCTCCCAACCCAACCCACTCTGGGATTCTGGGATACACAGAGTCAGCCTTGGCAATGCTTTCCATTCCACTCAGGCGTGCAAAGCAATTAATTAGTTAATTAACTATTGCAGGGCTTCTGACAGACTTGATTAATGATGTCAAAAGCAGAGAGCTGGATAAAATCCTGGCAGGAAAAGTGAGGTTTGGGAGAGGTGAATTGGTGGAGCTGCAGCCCTGGCAGTGCTGGGGGTGTGCAGTGCCCCTTCCCTTCTCCCTGGCAGCAGAATTTTGCAGACTTCTGTGCAAATCCAGTCCCTCTGGAGCTGTGCTGCTCTGTGGATATCCTGAAGTTGTCCCTGCTTTCGTATCTGAGCTCTCCTGGTGGGTTGCAAATTGTTCTAGATAAATGATTGCATTTATTTTCTCCTCACACTGAGTCCAACCACCTGCTTTTCTGTGCTGCTGCAGGAGCTTGTAAAACACTCCACACTCCATGGATTTTTGAACTGGAGCCCATAAACATGGCAGAACAAATTTGGAGCTAATTTTACAGTGGCACAGGTTGCCAGCAAGGACCATTAATTAAAGAAATCTTTCCTCTGTCATCTGTAATAATCCTGATTAAAGGTTTTCCCTTCTAGATCTCTCAGATACACCCTGTGTGTGAACTTGCATGGGCTGAAGCAGAGCTAAGAAAAACACTTGAGGTTTTTCACCTTTTAAAAACTCCTCTGAGCTAAGATCCACCTTCAAACTCGGTGACATTAATGATATCAGGGAAGCAGGAGCCACAGTGATGCACCTCGTGGTATTTATCCCAAAGATTCCCTGCTGCCTCACAGGGCTGTTTTCCAGGTGAAATGTAATTTGGAATAACATTACAACATTAATAGCATGTATTAAATGAGCTGAGGGTTGCTGGACTATAAATCAGTAATTAATATGGATGCATGAACATTAGTTCCGAATAAAGACTAAAAATAAGGTATATTTTGACTAAAAATAAGGTATATTTTTATTATTTATCTACCAGGGTTTGTTATTTCTTAAAGCATGAAAACTGGGATGGTTTCGAGTGAAGATTTGATCCTGCTGTTTTAATTGGTAAATTGATGGCAGCATTGGAACTGCCCAGGGAGTTCTGGAATCCCCATCCCTGGAGGTGTCCAAGGAATGCCTGGATGTGGCACTCAGTGCTCTGGGCTGGGGACAAGGTGGGCACAGCTTGGACTGCATGATCCTGGAGGGATTTTTCCAACTCAAATAATTACATGATGTTGTGGCTCTGTAATTGTCAGTTGCAGCACAAACAAATGGAATTGTAGGAATAAATCTTAGACACTCAGGTTTGGAACATTTGTCCCGTGCCTCTGAGCTGAGTTTTAGACATGGACACACATGACAAGTCGATGTTTACTCACTTTTCTCATGGCAGAAATGAGATTTTCCTCTGGAGTGAGATTTTGCTGAGCACTGCTTGACTTTATTCTCCTCACTGCCATTTTCCTGTATTTATTCACCTTGGGAAGAGTCTCCTTGGAGCCTGCAGAGCAGCCAGAGAGCAGCTCCCTCTGAGCCACTGCAGTTTTTGGGCAGGAAAGGGAGGCAGCACCAGGAGCTGGAGAGGTGCTGGAGGGATGAGTTTGTCCAGCAAAGGGCTGCTGCAAATAATAAAGGCCACTGGCAAAGACCAGAAGGTCAAAGACTGACTGGAGAGAGTACAGAGTGGGAATCAAGCCAAAATAAATTGGGGAATCACAGAAACGTAGATTGGAATTTTTGGTAAGAATTCCTGTTTTAATAAGGTCGGGCATATGTAGTAACACACAATAGCAATGAGAATTTATTGTATTTCAAACATGATTTCTGTTAACATCTACTAAAATTTGGTTTAAATCTTTTTGATTACACTCTCACCACTCTTCTCACTGCCTTTCCAAACAGACTTTTTCATCAGAATGCAATTACAAGGCAGTTTTTTCATCGCATGACACTTCAAAAAGGAAATTTCTATTTCTTAAACACAATTACTTGAACTACCTTTCAGATAGAATAAATAAATCACCCTCTGAAGAATAAGAAAATATGAATTTTGTGGCACTTAAGGACATGGGTCAGTGGTGGTCTTGGCAGTGCTGGGTTAAATTGGACTCAATGATCTTAAGGGCTTTTTCAACCTGAACAATTCAGTGTTTCTGTGGCTCTAAATGTAAACAGGAGATAGATTTCTAAATGCTGTATTTATACACATTTTAAGCAGTTGAGAATTTAGAAGTGGATCATCATTTAATTATTTTTTTCTCTTTGATACCCTTAGTCTGTGCTTCCTCTAAACTTCATTGGGATATTTGTTTTGGTTTGACTTTCTAAGCTCCACGTATACCCAGCCTATGAATGTCTACTATTGCCTATTCATGTCTGCAATGTCCATTATGGCCATTAATGTGTCTATAAAATCCCAGTGCCATCTAATATGGGAAAGAGGTTGTTTTGTGGGATAAAGTGGGTGTGTGAATGCTCACATTTATCAGAGGCTGTTGAGACTGATAAGGAGGGAGGACAGGGAGTGTTGGTGATGACTCTTGGTGTGGATCCTGTGAGTTGGCACGGGTGGCATCACATTTGCTGAACTGAACTGATGCAGAACCCCAAAAAAACTGTGTTGAACTCAGTGATTTTGTTCTCTGTTCCAGACTTAACCCATGCATTGAGATCAGCAACAAGGGCAGTGAAAGATCTGGTTTCTGTTTACAGTAAATAGTATTTAATTCCCTTGTCACAGGATTGCCCATCCCTGTCCTCACTGACACTTTATTTTACATCCCTGCTGTGTGTGCTGTGTGACATAAATATTTCAGGGAAATATTTATTTCCACGGCTGTTTCCTGAGCTTGTTAGGTTTGGGTAATGTCACTGCACTGAGCTGCAGGTTCAGCCAGGTTCTTTCAGAGCACTGAGAGTGAATTAACCCCGTTTTGAAGCAGAACTTCCTCTAAGAGCCATAATTGAGGATTCTGAGCACATCCAGCCCACCTTGGGAGCACACAGAGCACTCCCTTCCACTGAAGGAGCACAAACTCGTTGCCCTGCTTTGCAGGAAGCTTCTCACTTCCACAAAGTTCAGCCAAACTCCTCCTCATCTTCTGACAGCTCTTGTGGTTCCAAATCAAATCACTCCTTATCTCCTTCCGTTCGTCTGATTCCACTTTCCTCCTTCTCCTGACACACTCGTTCTGGCACAGGAGCACACTCTGCCAGTTTGCCATCTGGTGCTTCTCCTCTTGTGCGGCGTCACTTCGCTCAAGAGACTTTCCACTGCACTTCACAAACTTGTTTTAGCTTTCCCCCATCTCCTGCAGGATTCTGTCCACTCATCTCCAAATTACCTTTCTCTTTGTGTGTCTGGAGGACACTAAATTGAGGGGGTTTTTTTGTGGAAGTGCTGAACATGCTGCAGCTATTTTGTCCCGCTACGCCGCCTTGAAAATCTCTGACAGTTTTTCTAAAAACAAAAATCATTTGAATTCACTAAAAATGTATATTCTGCCTGTCCTTGTAAAAATGTAAAGATTCCTGCGGAGTAACAGCCACAATTGGATGCATGCTCCAATTGCAGCTCCCTGCTGGAGAAAACTCTGTGTTTTTATATACAGTGACTAAATGCAAACACTTGCACATTTAGAATTACTTATTTTACTCCAAAGCTTTGAACAAAAGCCTTCTAATCAACAAGGTGCTCTTAATTTCATGTCTGTTGTTTCAGCAGACTAAATAAAGCCCTGCCAGTAAATATTTGTGATCAAATTGCTTTGAGAAATGCATTTTTTTGGTCTGATTTCTCTTATTCTTTGATAGGCACTTAAATAAAATAAGCATACAGCATCGACTTCTGCTCTGTTACATTTATGCAAGGAATTAAAAAGAAAAGAACAGAATAAAACAGAACAGAAATGGCCTCATTATATAAAATTTGCTGTCCCATTATGTATAATTTGCTTAAATCTTTTGAGACAGAGTTTCAGGTCTCACACAGCCATGACTGCAGCAGCTCCATAGCTTAGAAAGTACGTTTTCCTGTGTTAGTTTTTATTCACTAGTTAATATGCTTTAACATTTTCTACCAAATGTCTTGTCTAAACTATTTTTAAAGGAGCTCACATTCTGCTACCAAAAGTCTAGTTCAATATTGCAGTGAAACCCAAGAAATCTGGAGGCACATTTGACATCCTGAACTGTGAAGCTCTTCCTCTGTGCTCTGCGTGGCTGTGCAGCCTCAGTGTCCTATAATGGGGACGAATTTAAAGGAGAGATTATTATCATATTTCCATCCCCATGAATTCACAGGATTCCTCGTGTGAATGAAGAAAGAAAATAGTCAAGCCAAATTCTCCTTGTGTTCTAAGTCTCGAAGATAAAACAAATGCTGCTGAACATAAGGTTTTAAGGCCAAATCCAAAAAAGGATTTAGCAGTGAGGCAGACTTCAGTGCCTAAATCCAAAACTGCACGACCAAAATATCATCAGCTCGACTGTGGAAGTAATGAAACTGTCCTGGCCGTCCCCCTACACTCTGAAATTTCGGTGGTTTTTCAGCTTCCCCTTGTGCCCAGCTGCCTCAGCCTGTTGGAGAGGGATGTCTGGCTCCCTCTGGAAGCCAGCAAGGGAGAGGAATGGCTGAGGATCCTTGGAGCACATCCTCCCACACGCTGGCAGGCTCGGGCCCCGCAGGATTTGGTTGCTGTAAGTCTCTTTTTCCAAATGTTCTGGATTGAACTGGTCATGGTTTCCCCTTCTGCACACCCTACAGCCAGGCTTTTGGGGAGGTTTGGTCAGGAACAGCTTGTTGTCACCTCCCTGGAGGTCACCCTGGCATTGTCCCTGTCAGGGTGAGTGGCTGGAGCAGTGGGCTGGAGATAGACAGGGTGGCTTTGTCCCCCTAAAAGCTCTCCTTGGGATTTTGCCCCTGTGTGGGGACTAATCCAAGGTGTGTTACACCAGAGATGAGTCTGCACCACGTGTGGGCACAACTGGAGAGTCCTGCACACTGAACCACAAACTTCAGCAACTTTTTGGTGTCACTGTTTGCCATGAAAAGCATCAAGGCAGCAAGGTCAGGCTCCAGGATTTGCTATTGAGGGTGTGGTCCTGAAGAGCTGGTCCTGCTCGTAACCTTTCTCCTTTCATTCCTCTGCTTTTGTCACGTGGCAGCACAAGGAAGAGCAGAGAAAGTCCTCCCACCACCAGGCTGGTGGTCCAGGGATTTGAGCATCCCATTGTGAGGGGTGTTTTGAGCTCCCTTTGTCTTGGGTGGAATCCCAGAATGGTTTGGGTTGGGAGGGACCTTAAAGATCATCCAGTCCCATCCCTGCCATGGGCAGGGACACCTTGCACTATCCCAGGGTGCTCCAAGCCCCATCCAGCCTGGCCTTGGACACTTCCAGGGCCTCTCCACCCTCAAAGGGAAAAATTTAATCCTCATATCCCATCTAAACCTGGTCTCTGTCAGTAGGAAGCCATTCCCCCTTCTCAACTCCCTTCATGCACTGGAAGACCAGAATTAGGTCACCCCAGATCCTTCTCCAGGCTGAACAATCCCAATTCCCCCAGTGTTTTTTGAAGGCTAAGAAGGACAGGAATTTGGAATATATCAACATCTACGTCACAAGTAGAGGATCTGGTGACCTGGTTATTATTTAAAAAGTGTTGATTCTTGCTTTCTCCCCAAATGCCATGGCCAAAAGTTGTGTTTTTGGCATCATCTTTGAGGTCTCTGGGAATCTGCAGGATTTCAAAAAAGCAAAGTTTATGCCTGTCATGCTAAAATGTCCTTATTGTTACTGGGGGAAGGTAGTGCTAATGTGTGAGAAATATCTGATTCATTTCCAAAGATGTTTCTGATCTGGGAAAGAAACTGTTGGGAGGTTGTACATTCCAAAGGAGCTCAGGATAAGAATTTCTGATTCTTTGGTATTCTCTTTAGTTTCCTTGAGAATTCAATAGGGATTTTCTTTAAAATACTCTTGCAGTGGTACTGATTGATTTCCTGTCAAATTTATGGATTGTACAGTGGCAGGAGGAAGAGATTTCTCCCAAAGGATATAATTTGTTATCAGAAACCTGGGGGCTTGTTGGACTTCTGATTAAAGAAGGAACAGAATTTGGGATTGCTGCATCTTCCAAGTGTGATGTGCTGACATTTCAACATCTGGATGCTGCACTTTTACTCTTTGAGGTTCAGATTATGTCTCTATTACTGGAAAGAAGTTATTTTTTGTGGTGATTT
This sequence comes from Buphagus erythrorhynchus, assembly GCA_013400855.1. NCBI lineage: Eukaryota > Metazoa > Chordata > Aves > Passeriformes > Sturnidae > Buphagus > Buphagus erythrorhynchus. Next base: position 86,142 of record VZTT01044119.1, on the reverse strand, counting down.
CCAAGAGAAGGCAGAAGAAAAATGTCAGAGTTTAGAACATAAATGTTTACTTTCAGTGGATCCACTTTTAGCAATATCCTAATTAACAAGGTGGTCCTAATTTCAGGTCTGTTCAACAGCCACGAGAAAAAGCTCTTTACATCCCATTAGGAGGAATCCTCATAAGGAATTCCACAGCAAATATTAGCCTAAAATTATTTCTTTTAAGTGATAGGTTCATATTACAGAATAAAGTCTTTGATGAGCTCAAGGGAGCTTCAGTTCAAGGTTGCATCTGGTTTTTAAACATTAAAAACTGTTTCTTCAACAATCACATACAAACCACTGAGGAGATGTTGCTGTGCTCAGCACCTGAGCCTGTCTTCAGAGTGGCTTTTGCTGCCTTAAATTTGTGTCCACAGCCCTTTCCAGCAGACCCAGCTGCAGGACATTAAAAACCTTGTAGTGCAAATGCTTAGCACAAGGAGAGAGACAAGAGCAAATGAGATCAAAATGGAATTAGATGGTTTGTGCTGGGCTGTAACGTGGGCTTGCATCAAGTGACTGATTTGCATTTTGTCAGCCTGGCTTTTTCAAGAGCCTGAAACATTTCTGGCCACGAGAGGCTGGGTTTTATAACTGCAAGGCTGGATTCCTTCAAGGCTTTGGGGCCTCGTCCTGTGGTAGATGAGAGAACATCCATTGACTTCAGCTGGAACGGGATCAAGCCCTTTAGACATGCAATGAAACATCTCTCCAAAGCTATGAACTTCAGCCCGGTATTTATCAAGCCTGTGTCATATTATATGTTGAAATCAGGCAACAATTGTGTTTTCATATGGCTTTGGCAAGAAACCAGGAGAGGCTCGGGGGCTTCACTGACTTTCTCATGGAGAGAAGCTGGAGGAAATATTTTTACAACACCCTGTAGGGAGAAACTTGGTGGCTTGCTCCCCGTTGTCTGTGGTGTTCCTTGCTGTGGTGCTCAGCCCTGGAGAGGCTCTTCCCTCCATTTCTTCTTAGCTCATATTTTAACCAGTACTTAAGGGTGGAAAGACCCCTCAGTTCCTCAAGGATTGCAATAAATCGATCTGGCTGAGCCACTGCTCCTCCATCAGCTCCTGTGCTCTGTGGTGAAATATCCCAGGATGTGTGTTAAGAAGTTTTATTGGTAGGGTGGTGTGATTGCTTTCTGTGCACTGCTGAAATGAATTGTTGAGTCTCATTTAACTTAAATGCACATTTTCTCACACTGGTCTTGGATAAATTTAGTCTGGGGATCAACAATGCTGAAAAAGGCGAGAGAAAACCGGTATTTTCCCCCAATATCTGCATGATGTTAAATGTGCCATTAAAATGGTGAGACTTGGGAGATGGACCTAATGGACTGTAATAATATATAATCCATCCCTGCAAGATAATCTCTGTATTCACAGGATTGTCACAGTCATATGCAAGTCATCCACTGAGATCACTGTAATCAGCCCACTGTCAGTGCTTCTTTTCATTTCCAAATGCACATCTCGGGTCTGTCTCCATCTGCCTTGGCCAAACACCGAGGCATTTAACAGCTGAAAGATAATATCTTGTGATAGGGATTATCATTAAACCCGTTTTCTTGTTTGTTTGGATGTTATCTCCTGCGAGATTGATAAAGCATTCAAAACCTATGCAGAATATAAATTGCAAGGAGAGGCATTTGGATGTGCCAGCAGCTTGCTCAGTGCTGGCCTCGGTGGGGACATTTGCAGGCTTTGAGGTGCTGTGCAGAGGCTGAGAGGGGCCCCAGCAGCTCTGGGGACAGATGATGACATTCCTGAAGTTTCTTGAACTCATGCTGGTTTTTGTGTCATTGTCTCTGAGTTTTGCAACAGCAGAGATCCAGCGCGGGAAGAGAAAGTGTGGGAACACCAGCAACAAGGGCTGTCTGAACGCTCCCAAAAGGCCTGGAGGCAAATTCTATTAATTAAAAGAAATAGGAAACTCCGTGGGTCTGTGCTTCCCTGGGAGTTTCAGTGTGTGGGGCAGACGCTTTGGTGCAGGGCTGTTCTGGCGTTGGCCGTGGGCCAGCATCACTTTGATTTCCCTACAGTGGCTCCCAGACCTCGGCTCTGGGCTCGGGGCTGTGTCCTGCCTTCTGCTGGGCCCTGTGGGTCAGAGGGGATTTGTGTCCTGTGTCCTATAGGGCTGTGTCCTACAGAGGTGTTGTATCCTTCAGGGCTGTGTCCTGTAGGGCTGTGTCCTACAGAGGTGTTGTATCCTACAGGGCTCTGTCCTAAAAAGGTGATTTGTCCTATAGGGCTGTGTCCTAGAGGGCTGTGTCCTATAGAGGTGCAGTATCCTACAGAGGTGATTTGTCCTACACAGCTGTTGTGTCCTATAGGGCAGTGTCCTACAGGGTTGTGTCCTACAGAGGTGATTTGTCCTACAGAGGTGTCGTGTTCCATAGGGCTGTGTCCTATAGAGGTGTTGTATCCTTCAGGGCTGTGTCCTACAGAGGTGATTTGTCTTACAGAGGTGCTGTATCCTTCAGGGCTGTGTCCAGTAGGGCTGTGTCCTACAGAGGTGCAGTATCCTACAGAGGTGATTTGTCCTACACAGCTGTTGTGTCCTATAGGGCAGTGTCCTACAGGGTTGTGTCCTACCGATGTGATTTGTCCTACAGAGGTGTTGTACCCTTCAGGGCTGTGTCCCATTTGGGTCCTCTGTCCTACAGAGGAGCTGTGTCCTACAGAGGTGTTGTATCCTACAGGGCTGTGTCCCATTCGGGTGCTCTGTCCTACAGAGGAGCTGTGTCCTACAGAGGTGTTATATCCTGCAGGGCTATTTCCCACTCGTGTGCTGTGTCCTACACAAGGCTGTGTCCTACACAGGAGCTGTGTCCTACAGGGCTGTCCCCTACACAGGTGCTCTGCCCTACACAGGTGCTCTGCCCCACCAGCTTTCCCACAGCCCTGCCAGAGCCCCGTGCCCTTTGAGATGGAGATTTCCAGCCGGTTCCTCAGGGCTCCTGAAGAGCAGGAAATCCTCTGCCATATCTCTTTTCCTGGTAGCAGCAGGCTTATCTGGGGTGGCTGTGGGCCATGGGACGAGGCTCTCACAGACCCGTGGTGGGGTGGAGGTGGCTGTGTGGCTGCCCTGGGATTGGGATTGGGACAAACCCCAGCTTGTCTCTCCTCTGCTGGGAGCTCACCTGAGCCTCACTCTGTGCTCTCAGGTATCCTGCCATCTCTGCTCCCCTCCTTTGCCTCCTCCCGGCACCAGAAGTTCCGGAGAAGGTATTTTTATAGCTTTACATTGTCAACGTGCTCCTAAAATTTGGCTGTCCCTTTGCTGCCATATGTCCCTGGCAAGTTGCTGACGCTGAAGCAAGCCCCCCTGACAGCCAGCACAGAAGCTGTCAATCACGGCCACATCCATCCAGTCACTTGACAGGCCCCAGGGACCACCTGCTCATGGGAATGACTTCTTTCCTCATCCCCCAAAAGATCAAACACCTGCTCCTTCCTGGATCCCTAACTCCTGCCACATTTCTGTGCTCTTCCTTCCATCACCTAGAAAGAAAATCAAAATCCAAGGACGACCTGTCAGTGGTAATAATGGGCATAAAGGGGAGCAGCTTAAGCAACGTGTGGTTCTTATTGATCTTCTTGGCATGACTTGTGTGAGCGTTGAGTTCCTCGTACCAAAGTCACTTCCAGCTCCTATCTGAAGTTAGATTTTAAGTTTGGTGGCATCCTGTGTGTTTGTGAGCTCCCGAAATTTGCACAAGGATCTGGCTGTTCTCCATAGTCTCGAAGAGTAGCTGCAAAGAACCGCAGAACTTTGGATGTAAGAAGACCGTGAAAATGGGAAATGTTACCGCGAGTAGCGGTAATTGCAATTGATATTTCAATTTCTACTGACTTTATTGTTTGTGTTTGGCTTGAATTTCAGGGCCTGAGTCTTTGGTTTCACTCAGATCAAAGATTCGCTGCCTCTGTCTTGGAAGAGAGAAGAGCTTTGTTTCAGGGGTGGCCTCACAGAGGAAGTTTCACTCGGGTGGCAAGGGCTGGTCCAACAACTCTATTTTTAGGCTGAGAAAAAAATGAAGCAGAAACCAAAAATAGCCAGATATCAAGCAGATTTGCTACACTGCAAGGATAAAATACCTACTCCTGAAAATGTAATGAGAACACACCTGTAAATCATAGGGGCCACCAAAGGCTTGTCCCTACCATGTCTTCTTTTCCAGCCAGTGTGGAAATTGTCTTTTTTCTCACCTTCTCCCACTGCTTGAGGACAGGAGCTGGTAGAAAATGTGTCTTTTTTTTGCTGTTTAAAGTTACTGCCAGTTTAGTGAAGCAAACTGGCTTGTGGAGGGGTCAGAGTGGCTGGAGGGACGTGAGTGGAGCTGGAGTGAGAGCAGGGGAGCAGAACTGTCCATTCCTGCTGGATTTGCTCATGGATCAGCTGACACATCTAGAAAACTTCTTCTGAGGCAAGAAATAGTGGTCTTTTGGTCAGTACCCAAAGATCCCAAATCTCATCTGGATCTAGTCCATAGAACAGCACCTGGATTAATCTGACCCAATTTAGCAATTGCAGATTTTCCTTCATGGGCACAATTCCCTCATTCTGATTATCAGAGCAGAAGTTGGGTTGCAAGTGTTGAGCAGGGCAAATGGGGAAGTTGCACTTAAGAAATATCTACAGCCTCCTTAAGAAAAGATGGAAGAAACCTTTGCTGAGATGTCTTTATTTAAGTAGCCATCTTTATTTACAAGTGTCACCAGTAGAATATCAAAGATATTAAAGAGCTTTTTTTTATTTGGCTTTTCAGATTACCAACAATCTTCGTTTTGTTTGTTTTGTCTGCTCATTAATTGGCCTTTTCCACTTCCATCCAGGACCTTCTGGTTCCTTTTTCAGGCATCAACTTCTGCTGCAGCAGTTGGTTTTTTTACTTTCTCTTGAGGGTGACTTAAGTCTTTCTGGGAAGAAGTGCAAAATATTGAAGAAATTTCAACTTGCCTTTAAAGTCTGATTTGGAAACACTGTTTTGATTTACTAACAAATGGGGAGATGTCTGATGCAATTCTGGAGGTCTTAAATCTTTAGTTTGCAATTATGATTGTTCCTATTTTTTTTTTTGTTATAATATATATTCCTTGGCATTATTTAAAATTGTTTTCCTGACCAGAGGTCAGATGGAAATGAAATGATGTTATCAGAAGCAGCTACAGCCTAACTGAGTACAAATGTGCAGATTTAGGAGGAACATTAATTTGATTAATTCTTGAAAACAAAAAGTAGAGGAGAAAGTGTAGCATTGATTAGATGGGTTTAAGGAGAAAATTAAAGACTTTAATTATAACTAGATGTAAATTATAGCTAGAATTAAAGGGCATGAGCATTAATGGTTACTTAGAGAAAAGGTGCCTCCTTTCTTCTTCCCAATTGTATTTTTTGATCATTTTATAATAAAACAATAAAACCTCTCTAGCACATTTTGTTCCAGTTTTTAAAGGTCACCACATTTACACTTTAAGTAAATCAAGATGCAGGGAATGACGTGCCCAAATATTTTCACCAGCATAAAAAGGCATTAAAAAAAAAATCTACTTTTTTAGTCTCTTATTTTAATAATGATTTTTTTTTTTTTAATGAGGCTGGAAAGCCTCAAAGATCTGCTGTTTCCTTCTGCTCCGTTATGGTTTGCCATGTGATGCTCCCATTTCTCTTTGCTTTGGTGTGGTGAGCCCATGGCCCCAGTACCCTGCACTTCCATGGGAATGTCTGCAGTGCTCCTTCCTTATCTCCTGAGCCACCCAGCTCCTCAGCAAAGCCTCCAGGACCTGCTGGGGCCACCCTGGGCAGTGGCACATTGGCCATGCTTGGCCATGAGCCCCCTCTGGAGTGGAGAACCAGCCCTTGGAGGGGTGGGAAGAGCAGCTCTGAGTGACCACGGTGCCAAATTCAAAGTTTCTAACAGCAAGGACAGCACTAAAGGGGCTCAGTGCAGAACTTGTCACTCTGCACAACTCCCTGAAGGGAGGCTGGGGGTCGGGCTCTGCTCCTGAAGAACAGGAGAAGGAAAAGACAGTGGCCTCAGGTAGCTCCAGGGAGGGTCTGGGTTGGATATTCAGGAAAATTTCTTCATGGAAAGTGCTGGCACAGCTGCCCAGGGCAGAGGTGGAGTCCCCATCCCTGGAGGGATTACAAATCCACGTGGTTGTGACACTTGGGGACATGATTAGTGCTAGCCTTGGCAGTGCTGGTTTTTTGGTTGGACTTGATGATTTTAAAGTTGTTTCCTGACCTAAATACCTCTGGGATTCCATGCTGGAATGTATAAATATGGCCTCACTGTAACTCGAGCTGTTTTTGTGCCATCCAGTCCTTGTGCATCAGCAGAGTTTCTTGCCCTGATAAAATTCCTGCTTTGCCATTTACTTTGGTAAGGCCACAGTTTTGTCCTGGTTTCTCTTGTTTTTTATCTTTCCTGACCTACTTTTCCTGCTGCAGACCCAGTACATATGAAGGCGAGCAGAGTTAGGATTCAGTTCAGTTCTGACTCAAGCAGCCAGAATGAAGAAAAAAAAAAAAATTAGCTGTAAGAAATCTGGCTGCCAAATCTTTGTTGTTTAGTAATGCGTGACTTGGAAAGAATCCAGACCTGGAGTAAGTTTGCACGGCTCGTATTAAAAAAAAAACACCCAACACCAACCCTCTGCTTCTTTCCTTCTAGTCTGATTTCATCTGGAAATTACCAAGATGCCATAAATATGAGAACCTCCAGCCCCAAATTTCAGAGGCACTGCTGGGAGCAGAGCTGCTCTGAAGGGAAACTCGATCCTCCAGCAGCAGAAAGGGGTTTGGGTTTATATTTAGTGCCTCGCATACTTGCTGGGTGATTAGAGCCTTTCCCATTTTCTGGCATGGGGGAAATGGTATGTTAAGACAGGATATAATCCTTTCACACTCCGCAGGCAATGTCACAGTGTGATGTTGGCACCGTGTTAGGCTTCCTTAACCCCACAACATGTTGCATATTCCCTCTTGGCAGCGTTTTCCAGGCTCCAGGCAGTAACCCAGGAGTAATCTTATTACCTCCATCCAACTGGATCTCCATGGAATGGGGTGCTGAGAGAAACGCGCTCGCAGTCGTTTGGGATTCAATTAAAAGCTGTTGGTTCAGTCATTTCTGGGAGTCTGGAGCAGATTTCTTCAGCCTCCTCTTGGAACTGACACTTTCATTGAGAATTTTCTGAAATAACAAACATAAACTGCTGGTGTTCCTTCAGCGCTCGAATTGCATCTGAAATGCCTTTTGCAACATGTTTTGTAGACAAATGTGAGCAATATCTTTATTTATCTATACAGCTCATGCTGGTTGGAGTCCTTATTTCTCCCAAATTAGTCAAAAGGGTTTTATTTTGGAGAAAAGACACAGCTTGCACAGGTATTTCTTTACTAGATCCCTGCAAGTTTATCTCCCTTCCCTCCTGCACAGCACAAATGGAAACAAACCTTAAAATCATTCGGTTGGAAAAGACCTCCAAGATCTTCCAGTTCAAACTTTGGCTAAAAGGTTTTCAACTTTGCCTCAGAAAAAGAAACCAAACTTGAAAAATCAGAGCATTTTTACAACAGCAGTGATAAAATAAAGCAAAATAGGTACTTTTAAAACAAAATATGTTTATTCTCTTGCACCTTTCAATTCAATATATTTATTTATAAGAGAGAAAAAAACCAAGAGAATTTGGATGTAAATATCGTGGCTGGTAGACCTTGGTGCTGTTATTAAGGTTGTACAGGACTGATTTTAAGAGACAAACCATAAATATATATATTTATACATATGTTTTGTACTAAATTCTGTTGGAGACAAAGTCAAACCTCTTCTCACCAGCATTTCACAGTGCTTAGGTACATTCATCACTTCAAAAAATTTCATTAAACTCATCTTGAAACAATTTTTTTTCCTGCCCAAAACTATCCCAGTCCACTTTTTTCCCCCCTGTTATTTATAATGAACCAGTAAATGAAAGGAACTGGTCAAACCTTATGAGTCACCAAGATTTTTAGATTTTTCCTGATGTATTTTGCAAGATTTCTGCTGCTCTAATTAACCACAGAAAGGCAAAGTGTAACTGCTTGAGCCACAGGGGCGAATTTCAGTGACATATCTGTTAAAGAATGGTAGGAAAAAAGACAAAAGGCATTTCTAGACTTTTGGCTCTCCTTGGGTTTTCCTGTTGGTGTCAATACCAGCAGGGAAAGCTGTAAATCATATCCCAGATTTTTTTTTGGTGTGCTCCTTAACCACATTCCTGCCACCAGCGTGCTGCTCGCGTCAACAAATAATAGCTCAGATTAATGAAAACGGCTAATTGCATTTGAAATGATGATTTATTTGTGTATGAAAACACATTCTTTACGATAATCCTGAGGTTTGAAGGTTTGTTGTTGGGTTTTTTTTGCCCCCAGTCTGGTGTGGGTCCTACAGGGTGCATGGTTTTAGTGCTGTGATAGGAAGTTTCTTGTGGGAATGGAACATAAATGTGGTGTTTCTCCAGCGAGATGAGAGGAGATTTCAGGTTTTACACAGCCCTGGGAGAGGCACTTTGAGGTTTTTTTCCAATTAAATGGTTCTGTGATTCTGTGGTTCTGCTCATAGGTGTTGCACACACATAATCAAATACAGCTTAAAAATTAACAGCACACAAACTTGAAAGTTGAACTGGTGAAATTGTTTGCCCTGTTTGTTTCCATCATTCTAATAAATAACTTCCTGTTCCTCCCCTGAATCATGAATATCAACAAAACTCCATTCCCTGGGCACCCAGGGATCAATTATTTCCATCGACAGATCTTTTTCCAGATCTTCTAACCCCAAATAAGCTGCTGTTTAGGAGTGTGTGTATTTTTACTGTTAGTGGGATGGCAGATCCCAAGTGCAGAACCCAAATTTGTAAGGTTTGGGGACTGGATGTGTGATGAGTGTGATGAGAAATGAGTGTGAGTGTGATGAGAAAATTAGCTCCTTGTCACACAGGTCTGTCAGTCCATTTCTGTGTTCACCTATTGGATTCTAGCTTTTTTTTTCAAAGCACAGGTTTTTTCTAGGCCAAATATATCCTTTGAGGTCGGAGCAAATGCTGGAGGGTCTGATAGACACAGGAAAGTTTTATAAAATATATATATAAAGCTACCACCGGTGTAACAGGCAGAATAATCTCCATCTCCATAAAATATGAAGCAGCCACTCCAGGACAGTTCATTTCTGTATCAAACCATGGACGTTTTCCCTTCCCACTTCCAAGTTTACTTTGGTGAAGTTTCAATGTTTTGGGCACGCTGGATGTTAGGAAACCTGTGTTTCCAGCAAGCCTGGCTGGAGCTTTGGGCTTTGGTGAACAAACACCTCCAGGCTTGTTTGGAAAACCTCAGTGCTGACCACAGACACCTCACTGGTGCTGGCATTTGTCTGCGTGGGACCAGAGCCAGCCTTGATGTGAGCAGGATTTATGCAACAGCTTGGAAGGCAGAAATTCGTTTATTTTACCCAAAAAAACGAGAGCCTGCAAGGGAGGGGGGGAGCCCAAAGCACAACTGCAAAGCTCAGCCAGGCTCAAGAACAGATTTGTTCCCCCTTGGAGATTCAGTTTGGAATAAAGGGCTCCCTGGGCTCCCTCACTTGTTTGCCAGATGTGGTTTTCCTGTGTTTCAGAGCACTAATTGTGTCCCAGATGGGGTGTTTTATGGCTGGGTCTGTACCTGCAGCAAAACAATTAAAGATTCTGTGGCTCTGGGGAGAGGGGAGGAGAGGGGTGGCCCCGGGGAAATGGCAGGACCTGTTATCCCTTACAAACCTCAGTGCCTCCCGAGCATTAATACCTGCAAAACAGATGTTGTAAACACCCTGCCCAGACTCCCAGCACATGTTTCCCTGCTCCAGAGGCCCCTTTTAATACTGCTGCCATTGCTAATCTAGATCTGTTGTGGGGGGAAGGATTATTGCCCTGCTCCTGTGGGAGTGGGGGGAGAATTCCCAACGAGCATCCAGGGCTTGGTGTTTATGCTCATCCAGGAATCCAGCTCGTTTATCTGTTTGGATTTTGCAGAGAGCAGATAAAATGAGGGTTTAGGAAGGGTCTAATGAGGGGTTAGGAAGGGTCTAATGAGGGTTTAGGAAGGTGGGGCCTCCTGGGTTCATGGTAAAGGTGCAGATACAGGGTTTTACCCCAGGAATTGTGCATGGGAGATGAAGGAGCTGCCCTTTTCCTGGAGAACCTTCAAGGTGTGTTTTATTCCCACTGATTCTCCCAGCTCTAAGCCCACTCCATTGCCTGGTTTTGGTTTAAGCTGATAAATACAGACATGTGGCCAGTGCTCATCAGCTACTGGAGCTCCTGTCCTGGTGTGTGGAGTCCTGAAGCAGGAATTTTTTGAGACCTGCCACACTTCAAACCAAATAATTAATTTTAGAGGCAGAATAACAGAGAGAGGGGCTTATTCCAGGTGTTCTCCAAGCCACCAGCAGTGCCCAGAGAGGCCTGGTGAGAAAATGATGGATTGCAGAAAAGCACCCTTTTTCAACTGAGAGAATTGTTCTGAAAACTCTTCTGTTGGGTCTGCCTGTCTCTGGAGAATGTGAAATCTAAATTTATTTTTAAGGAAAAAAAAAAAAAAGACCTGAAGCATGTATTTGTGTGGAGTGGTTAAGAACTGTCTGTGTTTGGTTTTAATATCTTTCAGAAGAGACAAGGGTTTTGCAACAGGGTGTTTTATGTAGGTTTGCTTGGGCTTGGAATTATTGTTGAACAGCCAGATCCAAGCACCCAATCCCAGAGCTCACTAAAACCTGGGATAGTGCTGGAAACAGAGGAGCAGACTTAGTGGAGAATTAAAGATGATGATTTATATAGGAGGTGAAAAATTACCCCTTGAATGCATCACCTTGGAAAAACCCCAGTAATTTCTGCTCCCTTGTGCTGTCTGGGAGTTTTAATCCATTTTTAAAATGAGGGAGCTCGAGGCTGCTGTGCTCTGGCCTGTGTTGCATTATTGAAGAGAAGACTTTGGGTCATTACTAATGCAGAGAAGCACCTGGACCTTTGCTCTTTGGTTAAACATGCAGATCCTGCAGAGGAGATTACAGCAGGATAAAGTACAATATTTTTCAGACTTAAGTGAGCTCAGGTTGAAAAACTGCATTAAAAATCTCCTAAAAATGTGAAAGGCACTTCTTGCACTTGCCAAGTTGAGGTGGCAGCAGTAGGTTTGTTAGGTTAACCTTGGTTAAAGGAAGGTTCTTTGGAGCAATGTGTGGGACAGAGGAAGGAGGGAGATGCTGCAGGGTGTGTGGGATCCTGCTTTTCCCTAAAACTCTCCTGGTTCTTGGAAGCAGGGTCAGGAGTTGCTCCTCCAGCTGCTCCAAGCACAGTTCCAGGCAGTGCTTGCTGGCAGGGACTTCTTGGCCACAGCTACCCCTGGACTCAGCGAGGAGAAATGTGAAATATCCACAAAAAGCAGGGAATGGAGCAGTGCCAGGGCTGCTGCAGCAGGAATTGGTCTCTGTTTTGGGGTTCTGCTTCTTCCTGCATCTCAATCCCACTCATTCTGCCCAGAAAAGTGAGGATGTAGAAATCCTAGGATCACTAAAGTTGGAAAAGCCCTCTCAGATCGAGTCCAGTGCCCCTCCAGCACTGCCAAGGCCACCTCTAACCCATGTCCCCAGTGTCACATCCCCCTGGATTTTAAATCCACACGGGGATGGGGAATTGTTGTCAAGGGGTAACAAAAGTTTTCCTTTCCCAACTGCTTTTTCTGCTGCTCACAGCAGAGCTCAGGGCCTTGAGCTGGCAGGAAAACCCAGGTGATTGAGGGCATTTTGGTGCAAGTTCCAGGGTTTTCCTGAGGAATGTGTGCACACTGTAATTAGTGCCAGCACACCCCGCTGCTCCGGCACCGGGGCCATCGTCTCGGAGCACTTACAGCTCTGAGACATTCCCAGACAAATGGAAACAGAGTGTGCTCACCCAGATGGATAAAAAACCCTCTGGTAATGACAGACAAACTGTGGAACAGGACAGGAATGTCATGCATGATCAGGTATTTCAGTGTGAGCATTCAGGATTTTTTTTTTTTTTTTTTATTTTCCCTTCAAGTCTTTGGGGAAGGTGGGTTCAGCAGCTCAAGAAAAGAGATGCCAGAGTTTCTGACAAGTTAATTAAGCTTTCACTTCTGAGTATTATATGTACAGTGAAGAAAAGAAACTTAATTGTCTTTGCAGTGCCTGACAAACCCCAAGAAAAATGCCTGCATATTTTCTCAGTTTTGTCTCTATTTTTGATACTTATTCAGTGTGAGCATTATACTTTCATGGCTTTAATTAAAAGCCAAGTTTTGGAAGCTTCTCAAATGGTAGTTTTGGTACAGAGATGTGTGCATTTAAAGAAATATTTATGTGAAATCTAAAGCCTAAAAGGAATGGGAGAGGCTTGAAAATGGATCAGCTGCTTCCCTTCATATATTTTGTCCACCTCCCTCCCACCTCTTGGTGTTTCAGGTAACTCATGAAGAAGAGGCAATGCTGCTTTGTTCTCTCAGGGATTGATGATCTCTGAGTCCTCATACAAATATGACAAGCAGTTCTGCCTTTTCTAAGCCCCAAATTTCTCAAAGTATTTCTATTTTAATTATTCTGTGCAGTACATAAGCAAGTTTTAGGTTTATAAGTATCTTCATAAACAATTCCTGGAGCATGTCTATGACAGGAGAAGAGGAAATGGCTTTAAGTTGGGCCAGAGGAGGTTTAGATTGGAAATTAGGGAAAATTTATCAATGGAAAGGGCTGTCCAGCCCTGGCACATCTGCCCAAGGCAGTGGTGGAGTCCTCATCCCTGAAAAATATTTTAAAAATACGTGTATGTGGCACCTGGGCACATGGGGCAGTGCTGGGGAACAGTTGGACTCGATGATCTCAAGGGCTTTTCCAACCTTAATGATTCCATGATCTATAATTCTGTATTTCTTTTTAATCTGCAGCCATTCTGCCCTTTGCTGTGAGAGCTGGTAAAATATAGTTGCTATAAAATCAAGAGTGGCACAGAGAACATGAATAATGAATGATTATTCACTATTTCATGATAATTCAATAATGAAAGAATTGAAATTATAAAGGAGCTGGAGAAAAAGAACTGAAAGAACTGCTTATTCAGAGAATCCTGGAATATCCTGGGTTGGAAGGGCCCCACAAGGATCAGCTCCTGGATCTTAGGAGGGTGTAGGAAATCAGGAATTCTCTAAAGGGTCACACAGGATTGGAGGCATGAATTTATTCGTGGCTGCTAAATCTAATAGGATGCAATGATTTAATTGATGAACTCTTGTCAGTGCTAAGCACAGGCCATTTGCCATTTATGGCATCCTGAAGGGAAGCTGTGAAAATGTGTAAATACATAAATATCTACCTGCTGCCTGGAGGTGTTTGCAGAGAAGGGAAAGGGAGGGAGCTCTGCTTTTCCAAGCTGAATCAAGACTTATTCCCAACTCCTAGAGTGAGGTTTTCCTTGGACAGTTTTTCCTGGAAACCCATTTTCAAGCTGGTGCATTAAAAAGTATTTCAATCTCTGACTCAAAACTTACTGGAAATCCAGTTATCAACCTTGGGAGAGAGATAGAGATCTCAGGGATGATGAGCAGGTTTGGCTGAGCACAGAAATATCAGAGGCTGGTTGAAGGGAGTGTTTCTGTGTGTGTGTGAGCAGAGCTTCTCCAGGCAGGAGGAAGAGTTGACTATTTATTTATTTAATTTCTCAGCTCTGCCAGGGCCTAGAAATCTGATTTTTAAATGGGAAGCTGAATCCTAGAATTCAGGTTTTTTTTCTTTTTTTTTTTTTT
>VZTT01044119.1:50929-72251 GCA_013400855.1 Buphagus erythrorhynchus | reverse complement strand
TTTTGTTTTGTTTGTTTTTGTTTTGTTTTGTTTTGGTTTTGTTTTGGTTTGGTTTTTTTTTGTTTGTTTTATAAATCTTCCTCTCTCTCTCCCTTTTTATTTTCAGTGTTTTTATTTTTTAGTTTTTAATTGCTAGAATAAAATATTTATCAAGCAGGCTGCCTGGCCAGCACACAAGCTCTTGCTTTTCTTTCTTGCAATCTTCTGTTTCAAGCACCACCTAATGGCATCGGTGCACAGTGCAGAGCATCCCTGCCTCCCATAGCCCTGGATCCCAAATCCCTGGATCCCACATCCCTGATCCCACATCCCTGGATCCTGGTCCCACATCCCTGCATCCCACATCCCTGATCCCACATCCCTGGATCCCACATCCCTGCATCCCACATCCCTGATCCCACATCCCTGGATTCCACATCCCTGGATCCCAAATCCCTGATCCCACATCCCTGATCCCACATCCCTGGACTCCAGATCCCCAGATCCTGGATTCCATATCCCTGATCCCACATCTCTGGATCCCACATCCCTGGATCCTGGATCCCACATTCCTGCACCTGACATCCCTGGATCCCAAATCCCCGGATCCTGGATTCCATATCCCTGGATCCCAATCCTACATTCCTGGATCCTGATCCCACATCCCTGGATCCCACATCCCTCTGCCTCCTGCTCTGAGCAGGAGAAAGCAGCACAACTTCAGACACCAAATCCCAGGCCAAAAGTGGAATGGCTGGAGCGAGCTGGAGTTGGTTTTCACAGCCCATCCCAGCCCCAAATGCCCAGGATATTTGGATTTCACCATGGAAATGCATTATCCCACAAAGCCAGCGCTCATCAGAGCAGGCAGTGCTGCTCCAATGATTTGCTGACAGAAACAGGGAAGTTTTAACTCTTTAAAACTTCTCTATAGTGTTTGCACTTCTTATTTCTCCCCCCATTTTTCGGGAAGGGAGCCCACAGCAGGAGCACTGCTCGCCTTGGCTGCCCCTTGAAGGAGCTTTTTGCATCATTAAAAGATCTCAGATGTGCTCCTCCCATGCCACAGGCACAGCTACAGATCTTTTGATAAACATGCAGAGCAGAGACTTGTATCAATAATTAATTTCCTTTAATCCCGAGTTTCTGGGGAGCCTGGGAATGTGGCTTTCCCCATAGCCCATCCGAGCAGCTGTGGAGGAGCCAAGGTTTCGAGTAAGGCAAGTAGGCAAATGACCCTGCAGGAATGGCTCCCATCAGATTGATACCTTCCCCAAACCATTTGGAGTTCTGCACGTCAGCAGTCTGGAGCAAAGCAGGATTTAATCAGAAACTCCTGCAGCAGCTTCAGTTTTGACCTCTGTAATCATTCTTCATGCTCAGAAAATGCCATTTTGTTACTCTCCCGTCGCTTTTCCATCCTTTCTTCTCCTCCTCTGTTGCTTTTTTCTCGTTTCATTTATTTTTTTAGCACAATCTTGTGGATGCCAGACCTTCTGATGCTGCTGGGAGTCTTGTCAGATATGGGATCCTTCCCAAATCCACAGAACTGTGGCACTAAAGGACACGTCCAGCCCTCACTGCCATGAAAGAGAATCTGAAAACGTAAAACCCAGCAGTTAAAAAGTGTTCTTTTAAAACTACCTCCTACTTTGGGAGTTCAAGAGCTGGCTCTGGTTTCTGAATCCCTGAGGCTGGCACAGAGACCTGAGTTCTGATCTCGGGGTTTTTGGTATTGCCTGAAAACTCCAGAGCTGAAGGGGAGAAGGTGGAGGTGTCACAAGCCTGCTGTGTGACATTGAGGAATTATCCTGGAACACCCCAGGAGAATCCCAGGCCAGGAGCTGCAGGGCTGGAAAAGCTCTTTGCTTCCCTTCTCTGCCTCCTCCTGCTCTTGTCTAAAGGCTATGAGTTCCTAAACCTGGCAATCAGGAATTAAAGATCAATAGTGCTGCAGGGATTTGTCTCTGGAACCAGCAGGTTTCCAGGTGGGTTTTGTTAGGAAGGGGATTTCACCCTCTAATTAACCTTTGTTCTACACAGTTCTCTTCTTGTGCAACCTTTATTGCCATGAATCAGAGATGCTGGACCATGAGCTTGAAATTATATGTATTTAAAAAAAACTGAATTAATTCCACATGACAGTGAGTTTCCTGAGCAGACAGGGTGTGGGAGACAGTTTGTACATCCCCTAATTCTTGCAATTCCCAACATGAATTATGGGCCAGCTGTGAAGCACAAGGAAGTGGGGATTTTAAAAGGAAATTCTAATGTCTTTTTATCTTTTTTTTGAAATAATCCAGTGACACAACCACATTAAATGCACGGAGGGTGGGAGTAGCCCCTGTTTTGGTGTCATGGAATTATGGAATGGTTTGGGTTGGAAGGGACCTTAAGGATCATCCAGTGCCACCCCCTGCCATGGGCAGGGACACCTTCTACTGTCCCAGGGTGCTCCAAACCTGGCCTTGGACACTTCCAGGGATCCAGGGGCAGCCACAGCTGCTCTGGGAATTCCATTCCAGCCCCTCCCCACCCTTCCAGACAGGAATTCCTTCCCAATATCCCACCCACCCCTGCCCTCTGGCAGTGGAAGCCATTCCCTGTGTCCTGTCCCTCCATCCCTTGTCCCCAGTCCCTCTCCAGCTCCCCTGGAGCCCTTTCAGGCCCTGGAAGGGGCTCTGAGCTCTCCCTGGATCCTTCCCTTCTCCAGGGGAACATTCCCAGCTCTCCCAGCCTGGCTCCAGAGGGGCTCCAGCCCTTGGAGCATCCTTGCTAAGGAAGTCCAGAATTCCACATCTTGTTTTCCATCACTCTGCTCAAAAGTTGTCCAAGTTGTTTCTGGAATGGCACAAATCCAGCAAAGCCTCTGGTCCATGGGCTGCTCCTTGGCTCCTCAAACAGCAGCTTTATCCAGGGATATGAGGGGATTAAATGATATAATTATTTTATATAAAAAGTGCTGCCACTCTGGCTGAATGTGTAAGGGGAGGCAGCTTCAGTTCCAGCCTGGAGAAGGGCTGCTGCCCATGGAATGTGTTCATGGGGAATGTTGGGTGCTCTGGATCACAGTAGGGACCAGATCCCAATGCCTGTGGCATCCTCTGGATGTGCTCAGGTACATTCTGGAGAGACCTGCAACACTTTCAGCCCAAGCAGGAGGATATTCTGTGAGATTTCTGTCCTTCCAGCAGAAGTTCCTGGTGAAAGGGGTTGTTCTGGGATTAAATCAATTATCCTGTGCCAAAGGCAGCGTTGGACTGTGATGAATCTTGTGGGCCCCTTCCAGCTCAGGATATTCTATGACACTTTGCATGGAGTAATATTTTCATTTTTAAAAAAGTATCCAGAACCAAAATGCTGAGGCTGCAAGTGCAGGAACCCTGGAGTTTGGCTGAGAGAAATGCACATTTTTCAGACGATCATTTCCCACACTTATTTATAAAAAATAGCATGGCCTTGTAATCACAAATGAGTTTTACCATGAATGCAGTGGAAATTACTTTTTCCAATGCACTTGGAGGCTGGAGGAGCTGTGCTCAAGGACAGCAGAGCTACCTGAGCAGGGCCATCCATCCCTGTGGTTTTCTTGGAGACTTTAGTACCCTGTATTTAGTCTCTCTGGCAGTAACTTATTTTTAAGAGGTTAAGAGCTCATTGAGATAAGATGGAGTGAAAGATGGAGCACGTTGGGAAGGAACTTTACCCATAAACTAATTTAGACTCAGTCACATGGCAGGCAGGCCCAGCTTTGCTCACACAGCACAGATAATGACACGTTTCAGGATTGCAGCTGAGAACAAATCTGACAGATCTGTGCACCGTGCAGTCGCGTTTGCTAACGTTGGTTTTGAAACAGCAAAAAAAATCGATCCCACTTGGAAATGTTTTCTTGGGAAAGCTGTGAATCTGTCTCAGGATTGCCTGGTAATGGGTCTGGGTGTGCAGGCAGCAGGAGGTGGTGCTGGTGGCCACCTGGACCAGTGGTCCATCCACTGTGGGCAATTCCTGATGCTGGTCCAGCGCTGGGTCAGCTGCCCTGGATGCTCCCAGCAGGGAAACTTCTGTCAGGCTTCCAAGTGAGAGTAGGGACAGGGAGCATCCAAAACTTGGCTGGAGATCAGGCAGGAGTCACCCTGCAGCTCTTTCTGAGCCTGTCCAGGGAAGGGAACACAGCTGGGAAAGGGGTTGGAAAACTGAGGGAGGTGGGAAGGGGCTCAGCCTGGAGCAAAGGAGGATCCAGAGGGATCTTTTCCTGCTCTGGAATTCCCTGATTCCCTGGAATTCCCTGATTCCCCAGCCTCCTGGGGGTTTGGAATCTTATCCCAGGGAACAGGGACAGGAGGAGAGGGAACAGCCTCAGGCTGGCCCAGGGGAGGCTCAGGTTGGATATGAGAAGAATTTCTTCACAGAGAGGATTGTCCAGCCCAGGGCAGAGCTGGAATCCCCATTCCTGGAGGGATTTCAAAGCCATGTGGATGTGGCACCTGGGGACACGGTCAGGGCTGGACTGGATGATCTTGGAGGTCTTTTCCAACCTTAACAATTCCATGATGCTGTGATTCTGTCTCCAGGCAGAGATAAGGGCATTGCTCAGGGTTTAGGAGTTATTTGGTCATACCTGGATTTGGACAGGTCACAGAGCTGCTCCTCCCTGTGCCCCCCTGTGCCACTGAAGGTGCCCTCCCTGGATCCCACTCCCTCTCCTGTGGATGATGAGGTGTGCCTGGCAAAACTCTCTCTCCGAGGGATTTTGGAACATGCTCTCTCCAAGCCTGAATTTGATAATGTCTTGCTGTGCTGCAAGACATCTGTTTGAGGGGGTTTTTGGAGAGGACTCTGAGATTGCTTCCCACAGTGATGAGTGAAGGGAAAGAAGCTTCCATAGGTGTTCTGCTGGCTCAGTTCCTGCTGGAACAATTATTTCAGTGCTTCTGGGATTTCATTATGGTGTGTAATTACTGGAGGTGGCAGGAAAATTTGAGCCTGGGATAAGCAGGATTTTATCACTTTAGATCTTAATAAATCAATATTCCGAGGTTTAATGTTTGGAAGGGGCTTTGAGGTGTGGGTCTGAGCTGGGGCAGTCGCCAGCAGCAATTCTGGGTCTGTGCCTCAGAGAAAAAGGCAAAATAATTCCAATGAGTGAGCAGAGCTCCCTCTCCATACTTTATAACCATCACACATTAAGAATTCACAGGCTGACAGCTAAAACAGCTCCACCAAATTGGGACAGCTGGGTATGTGTCCAACCCCTGTGATCCTTCCTCCTGTCTCTAGTGCACTTCTTAAAATACAGGTTTACGTAACAGGTCACATTTTTTATTTATTTATTTTTTTTTCTTCTTTCTCCCCAAAAGTTCCTAAATCTTGCTAACTTATTGGAGAGGTTGCTGAACTTCCAGAATATCTCCTGATAAATTCTGCAGATGGAAGGGTGAAGAGATTGCTCTGAGCTCACACATCCCTGTGGTACCAGGGATGCACAAACCCTCTCAGGGAATTGTTGTGGTTGTCACTGCAGAGCTGGGCCTGGGAGTTGATCAAGTTTGGAAAACATAATTCCCTTTCAAAACAGAGGAAACAAAACTCTCCTCTTCTGCTTTTCTATTTTGCTGCCAGTGTTTCAGTTTTCTTCCCTTCCAGGGAATTAATTTTGCTGTAGTTAAATGCAACACCTCCTCTGGAATGCCAAGCAGAGGGGGAATACTGCAGCACGTTTTCAGCTTGAAAACAAAATAATTGCTTTAAAAATAGCCTTATATTTCTTCATTTTATGACGTGCTCTCTTTAGACTTGATAATCATCCTTTCTTGTACTCCAGATACCTTCCCTCCCCACACCCACTCTCTCCTATCCCCCTGAAATTCGGGAGGAATGGGAGAAGATCTCTCTGGCAGCTTTATTTCCAACACCAGCACAGGAGATGGAGGCAGCCAGTCTTCCAAAGGGTTTGAGGGCAGAGGTTTTTGACATTTTTAATTGAGATTTTAATCTCTTTCAGAAGCATTTTGGTCTCTGCAGCCACGTTTGGATGATCCCTTCTCCAGTGACCACAGGAGTTTGCAGCTCCTGGAGCAAACAGTGGGGAAGGAGCAGGACCACAGGATTGGCCACAAGTGGCTTTCCTTGGAGGGCTTTAAAAATGGGCATTTTCATTTGAAAAAAAAAAAAAAAAACAACAAAAACCCAAACCCCAGCTGTTCTCTGTGGGGGCAGAGGTGTGGGGAGCTGAGAACCAGGGGAACATGAAACACTCTGAAGGATGTGATCAGATAACAAAAAATGAGGAGTTTTGGCTGCAGCCAGGCTGACAGTTTGGAGCTAACCTGGCTTTCTGCAGCATACCTCAGGAATGACAAACGGGGAGAGCAGGTGGAAACAAATCCATCCAGCTGCCACAGCCCAGGGGAAGTTGGAAGGAGCCTGGATCCAGCAGGTCCCTGCACGTCATGTGGAAAAGCGGCTGCTTGTTCACAGTGCAGTGCTGAAAAGCCCATATTTTTTTAATGCCTTTTTAATGAAAAAAGAAAAAAAAAAAAATTTAGATGCAGGAGAATGTTCTCATTCCTTCTGTTTTTAGCTTGGCTCTCAGATGTCTCTGAGTTGTCTGAGAGCTCCCTGTAATGCTGGGCAATTCAGAAAGAGAGGAGGCCCACTTGGAAAAATCTGTTTAGGGGAAGGTAAAGGCTTTTGTTTGGCTCTGAATGATTTTTGCAAAGGGAGTTCATTCTTTACATTCTGTTCTTTGTTGTGGCTCTGCTGAGTTATGAGTAAACAAAACACTTAATGTCCATTTCTGTGTAGGATTTGATGAGGACGATGTGCAGAGTTTGAAGGGAAACTTGCAGCTTTTGGGGTGAATAAAGAAACAAGGCTTGAGAGTGGTGGATTCTTCTTGCTGAAACGCTGGGGAACAGCAGATTGTGCAAGAGTTCTCAAAAAGACAAAAAAAAAAAAAAGGAGGGGGATCAGTAATGATTCTGTGTATTTGCTGTCTTGAGAAACAGGCTGGGAATGAACTGTTCCCTGCTTCGGGCTCTTGTTAAACAAACCCTTCTCCTGGATATTTTCATCCCACTTCCAAGAGAAATTTTCCCATCCTACTCAAGAGCATCAAAATCCAAAAGAAGGGTGAGGAAGATGCTGTGAATTCGAAATCACGTGAAATACTGAGAATAATTCCAGTTAATTGTTAACTTTTCTGCAGTCCCTGCCTGTCCTTGCTGCTGGCACAGAGAGCAGGGCTCGGGGAAGCACCTCCTTGTTTTTCCCCCTGGATTTCTCTGGGCTCCATGCAGGTGATTCCCCATTCCCTCCTGCAGGAGATCACCCCTAATCACAGCTCCTGTGTGCATTTGCTGCTGTGATTCATGCAAATCTATTGCAGAGCAATTTGCTTTCTCCCTCAAAAATCAGAGACAGCAGAAGAGAGAGAGGGAAGGTTATTTTGGGAGTCCAGAGAATTTTCCTTCCTCTCCATTTCTTGCTGTGAACAATAACCTGAAGGCTTCCCTCGAAAATTTTTGGTGGATTATTCCAATCCTTAAAGGTATTAGAGAACCTCAGAGAAATTAAACTTCTTTTTTTTTGCAGGGATGGTGTCTGTTCAATGAATAATATTTCACTGTTCATATAAAGATACTGAGTTTTTCTCAGGAAAATATCTGTGTTTTTTTGTAATGGAAGCTTCTTGGCTGGGAATGAGAAGTGTGGCCTTGAGGTCTAGTGATTAAAGGGAGCTTTAAATGTGTGAAACATTTCTCACATTAAAAGTCTGCACAGAGAGAACAGTTAATACCACAATTAACCTCTGTTAAAATGCCTATGATATCTTATGCTATTTGATTGGACTTATTATATTACATATATAATATAATAAATACAATTAATATAATACAATATCTATCATTTTTATCAGTCCAAGTCAGGGATATACATCACTACAGGAGCAGCATCAGAAAAACATCCATGAGAAATTGAGCTGAGTTTTTTGTCACCTCATTCTGTGTATTATTTAAATCTGGTCACAGATCTCTGTTGAACATTTCACTGGTGGTGGCAAAGAGCTCAAGGGGGAGAAAAATTATAAAGAATAATCCAAATTATAATTGAGTATCCTGTCCAGGCCTGGGATCTCCATGTGAGAAGGACGTGGAGGAAATCCAGAGGAGGGCACAGAGCTGCTCCAAAGTTGGAGCCCCTCTGGAGCCAGGCTGGGAGAGCTGGGAATGTTCCCCTGGAGAAGGGAAGGATCCAGGAAACCTTTCCAGTTCCTAAAGGGGCTCCAGGAGAGCTGGAGAGGGACTGGGGACAAGGGATGGAGGGACAGGACACAGGGAATGGCTTCCACTGCCAGAGGGCAGGGATGGATGGGAGATTGGGAATTGGGAATTCCTGGCTGGGAGGGTGGGGAGGGGTTGGGATGGAATTCCCAGAGGAGCTGTGGCTGCTCCTGGATCCCTGGGAATGTCCCAGGCCAGGCTGGACAGGGCTTGGAGCAGCCTGGGACAGTGGGAGGTGTTCCTGCTCATGGCAGAGGACGAAACCAAGATCATCTTTCCAGTCCTTTCCAACCCAAACCAATCTGGAGTTATATTCCTGTGATTTCTTTGAGAGCCTACCCCATCACCAGCTTTGGATGGAATCAGGCCAGCTCAGCACTTAGTGCTGGAACTGGACATCAACTCCTTTTGTCTTTAGTAGGGAATTTTTCCTTCTCTCTGAGTGGTCTGCAGGATCCCAACTATCCAGGCACAATCATTTCAGCTATTTCTGGAGGGGGTCCCTTGCAGTGAATTCCAAGCTATTTTGAACAGAGAAATAAACTGGGGCACATCTATGGGATAATGCACTGATAGGGCACATCTATGCACTGAAATACCGAAGTGAAAGGGGGAATTTTTCCAGGACAAACACTGATCCATGTCAAGTCCATATAAGCAGAGCTGAGACAACCGAGCTGAGCAATCCCAGCACTTTGCAGAGTCAGAAAAATAAACAGGAGACTCAGGAGAACAGGCACGGGGAGCCCAGGAGAAGCTCCAAGAAAGAGCTTTGGAATGACAACAACAACAACAAAAAAAACCCAAGAGGAGAGTTCAACGTCAGCCTGGCAGAATCTCTGGTGTCATCTGCAAAGGGAGCTCATCTGCCAGAGCCTGCTGCCAATCCCCACGTTTCCCTGCCTTCACAAGTCACAAGTGTGCAGCTGGGAGGCTATGGAATTTCAGCACTGTGCATTGGCAGCTCGGGAATTTGTCAGCAGGCACTTCCAGCCTGGAATATCCACGGTGCAGAGCCATGGATGGGCTGTGCTGGATGTGCTCAGCCCAGTCTGTGAGCCCTGGGCAGGAATTGCTGCTGGGCTGCAGGGAAAGGAGCTGAACCTCGTTTGCTGGTTTGCTTTTGTATCTGGATTTTGGAGAGGTCTTGGTTGTGACTGGAACTTCATTGTGAAAAATAGATATGTGCATAAATACATATATATATATGTATATACATGTATCCTATATATCCCTGGAAATGTCCAAGGCCAGATTGTACAACCTGAAATAGTGAGTATATCCCTGCCCATACCCTGGAATGAGATGAGCTTTAAGGTCCCTTCCAACCCAAACCATTCCATGATTCTCTGATGATTCTATAGAGAAATTGGGGAACATCATCCACTCACTTCACCATTAATTTCTAATTTTTGCTTTTTTCTCTCTAGCTCTAAACATCTCTTATTTCCCACCATGCAATACCTGAATGCCAAAATCCTGTTGATCTATTATTCAACTGATTTTTAAAAATATTATGTAATCATTCTAGAAATTCAACAGCAATGATTTCTCATGTTCATTATTTCCTTTTTTCATTGCATTTCTAGACCTGTGAAAAGTAAGGAAGCGTTTTTTTGACAAACAGAGGAAGCAAAATATCTCTTTAAAGTAGTTTGCTGAAGATCACGTAGGAAATCTCATTTTTAGCAATGATCTGTGGACTCATCTCTCTTTAACTGAGTATTTGAGAAATTCTGGGCAAAAATTGTGCCTTAAAGGCACAGCTCTGAAGCGCTATCTGTGTGGAAGAAAGGGAGACCTAAGAACAAAAAAGTATTTTTTCGTTTGGAGTTCACTTTGTAATATCTGGGAAGCACATTTTGCAGTGGGAAGGCTGCCAAAAGCCTGGCTGTGTAGTAAATAAACATTTTGGGGGAAAAGCTGGCTGAGAGAAATGGCTTGTGAAGGAAGATCTTGAATGTCTGGTTATTCCTTTATTTATTCACTTGAGTTCTGACCTTGTATGTGGCACCTTTATCTGTATGGTGCATAATTGACAGGTTCATCCTCTTGGATCCCTGGCAGTGTCCAAGGCTAGGTTGGATGGGGCTTGGAGCAGCCTGGGATAGTGGAAGGTGTCCCTGCCTGTGGCCAGGGGTGGGACTGGATGAGATTTATGGTCCCTTCCAACCCAAACCATTGTATCAAAATCAAATGAACCAATATTGTGCCATGTCTGCAGGTGCAGACTCTTCCTGCTCTGAAATGTGGTCTGAGGAAACCCCATCCCACAGAAATCCCAGGGTGTTGCTGTCTCCTCCTAACACCCAGATCCTGCTGAGTGGGATCTGCTTCAGGAGTGGAATTATCACACACAAAGGGGAAAAATCTTGGCTTATTAGGTTAAAAGAATCAAAAAACCATGTCTTGGGAGAGGTCAGACCCCTGTATCTGCTATGCTCTATGGATATGTGGGATTCTGATGACAAAAGGAGCATGCCAGGACCTTCCCTGGCTTGTGCTCTGGCTTGAATTAAGATCAATAACTTCCCTCAGTTTGATCAAACTGTGCCTCACGGTGCTGGATCCCACTTGGCACAGCTCCTGGTGCAATAACTGCTGGAATTTGATTGCTCCCTTCATCACACCCGTGCTGCTGGGAGCACAGAGCTGCTCTGAGGGCTGCCCTGAAGGAGCCTCAGCCCTGCACGTGTGCCTAAAGAAGGCACAGAATTAGAGCTGGGATTTCCCAGTCCCTCCCAGTCCCAGGCTGCTGGAGCTGGGAGCTGATCCACGGCTCTCACTGGGATTATCCATCCCCTGCTGAAATCCCTGCAGTGCCTGGGAGCAACAGAGCTCTGCTTGCCACACAAAACCCAGGTGCATCCATGCAGCTGCATCTTATTTCACTTTCCTCACCAGCTCGGGGAAGATAAAGCTAAAATCCTTTTGCTGGCCATAAGTAAATAAATAAACAAACTCAGGAGTTCAAGTATGTGTGGCATCCTGCCTTCCCTGGGCAGGCAGTGCAAACAAACAAAGCAGCCTTTTTTTCCCCCCTCCTGCTGCAGAACTTTGCCAATTGATACTGGAGTAGGAATATTAACACATGCCCGCTCCAAAGTGTGATACCCTTCGGGGTCTGGGAGATGAGCTCCTCTGAAGTGCTTTTTTCTTCAGCTGCCTGACAAGGTTTTTGGCTCCACTTCAGTCTGGTAAGGAGACAGCTGCTCAACTTCTGACACAAATGAAGAAAATTGATGAGATGCTATCTCCAAAATTCCCTCTTTCCTGGCAGGCACTTCTAGGCTGAGTGCTAGGAGTCACTCAGAGGTTTGGGATTTTTTTTTAAACCTTAGTTAGGGTAGGATTTGGGGTTTGCTTTGTTGGCTGGGCTGTTTCTAATAATGCTCAACAAATGCATAGAAACTGAATCTTTGGGAACATGAACAAGGATCACAGAATTTACACTTCCAGTTACACAGCTTGTTTGCTGTTGTGTACTGAATTATATCCATGGGTTTGCATAATTCTGAGCAATTTATTTATCTCTGTTTGTTGTGGAAATGCAGGTGACAGAATCTCCAGGGGGGCCCTGTAAGGAGGGGTCTTCTTGGGGTGTTTCTGTGAGTCTGGGTTTTCCCAGGGTGTTTCTTTTAGGAGGGTAGAGGAGTGGTTGTGTGACCAACAGGAATAATGTCAGTAGCTCCCAGGATTTGGGTGGCATTTGTGAAATTCCTCTGTTCCTCTCTCGAGTGGGAGAGCCTGGAGATGCTCTCAGGATTTTGAAGGCCACTCATTACAGGGAAAATGTGTTTATTTTTCAGCTGAGCACAGAGGAAACTCCTCTCATTCTGCTTCACTGCCATGGTTTTCCTGCTCCTCAGGATAACAAAAACTACATTTTCCACGTTCCTCTTGAACAATCTCCTCAGAGTTTCATCTACAAAAACCTCAGCTGTGTAAAGTGCACCTTCAGTGCTGTCTGGCTAAAAAAGCCTTAAATTTATTGCATTGCTATCCTGTTTCATTAGAAACAAACCCCTTTGCTAGTCCAGCTTTAGACTTTATGTCACTTTGTGATTATCTTTATTGTGGCAAAGCCTTTGGGTTTGACACACGGTTTGCTGTTCCTTTTTAAACCTCCCTGGAAAAGCAGCCATGGAAAGCTCTGAATAATGCACATGACATATGCTGCCTGTCTCTCAGAGGGAATTGAAGAACCTGACAGCAATTTGCATTTTTGGAGCTGCAGAAAAGACACAGGAAACTTTAGGCAGGAGTTTTTGGGACTCTGAGGTCGAAGCAAGAAGAGGAGTTCAGAGAGGCTCCAGCAGAGATGGGAATTGGATGAAGAACAGAGGATGGAGCACAGAGCTGGCCAGAAATGAAATAAAATCCAGTTGATGTCACTCACTATAAGTTCATAAAGACATCGTTTTCCTTGGGATGGTAAAACTTGGGTCACATTTGGCAGAGTTACAGGAACAGACACAGGATCTCCTGCTTGTCAGTGTAGGGAAATGCTAAAAAGATGAGGCTGTTAATTTCTCATGGCAGGAAATGTCAGCTCAGTGCTCACCTGAGCTCTGTTTTCTTTCTTAGAGGTGGAATTATTAATTACCATCAATTTTCATTGCTCTCTACTGTTGTTACTGAGCATTCCCTGAAACCTTGTGGGACATGGGTGATTCCTTTGCAGTTGCTGGAAGTAGAACACGCAGTGGTAAAAATGCCTTGGTTATTTAAAGTAGGTAAAAATTCCTTAACCAAATATCATGAAATGGTTTGGGTTGGAAAGGACCTTAAAGCCCATCCAATTCCACCCCTGCCATGGCAGGGACACCTTCCACCATCCCAGGTTGTTCCAAGCCCTGTCCAGCCTGGCCTTGGGCACTCAGGGATCCAGGGGCAGCCACAGCTTCTCTGGGCACCCTGTGCCAGGGCTGCCCATCCTCACAGGGAACAATTCCTTCCCAATATCCCATTCTGCATTGAAGCCTGGCTGTTACTGGTTCAGTATTTTGTAGAGGTAACCAGACACAATCTGATGAGCAACTCTCAGAGAAGAAGATTAAATAACAAATTAAGTGAGGTTTGGGTTTTGGTTTTTCTTAATAAAATAATTTTTTTTTACAAGAATCAAATACTGCACCCCCAAACCCCATTTTCACTTCTATTCTTCACTGCAAACTAGTGACAGGCAAAAATCAAAAATTCCACTTTTATGAGGAATTTTTTGGATGAATTCTCCAGTCAGCTCATGGAATGGCATTTGGAGGTGGCTGCTCTGTGACAAGAGAGGCTGTGGGGACACTGCTGTCCCTCCCTGCCTCACCCCAGCGCCACCAACTTTGCATCCATTAGTGACTGACATGGGATATTCTTGGAGTGTATTAACTGGGAGCCAGTTTTGATGCTTTCATCTCAAACAAGTCCATTTTTGTTGTTGT
The DNA here is from genome assembly GCA_013400855.1 of Buphagus erythrorhynchus. NCBI lineage: Eukaryota > Metazoa > Chordata > Aves > Passeriformes > Sturnidae > Buphagus > Buphagus erythrorhynchus. Next base: position 58,552 of record VZTT01044119.1, on the reverse strand, counting down.
TGTTGTTGTGAGGATCTGTCTTGTGTCTGGCTGAGCCCTCCCAGAGCAGAGGGTTCGGTTTGGAGCTCGTGCAGGTGGGAGCACAGGACTCGTGCAGCAGAATTTACCTTTTTTAAAATATTCCCCCAGCTCCTTTGTCTCTTGGCAACTGCAAAAATAACTCCATCAAGAATAAACCTGCAAACAAGGGCGAAAAAGCAGAACTGTGTGAAGACATGAAATACTCTCGTTTAAATAGTGCTGGAAAGCTATTTCCTCCCCCTGTACCCTTCCAAGGCTGGAATGATGTGCTCTGATTCTTAAACACAAATCCTGACTTGCATAAATCCAGAGATTTCATCTGTGCAGAGCTGCAAATTGCTGGGATAGTAATACCTGGATATTTTATGGCACATCCTTAAGTCAATAGGCAAAAGGGTTCTGAATAAAAGCCTTAAAATTACCTCATGAATTATTAACTCTTCCCTGTATTACCTTTGAATTATAAAAGCCTGAAAAAATAGGATGGAGAATTGAAAACATCAATCTCAGGTTCTTTAAAAACGTAATACTGATCATTTGAGCAGTGTACAAATCTTTTATTAAAGATAAAGAGGAAGCCATACTTTTTTATTAACTCCAGGATATGCTCAATCCACATGATTAAAAATCTCATTACTAACTCAAGTCAGGGAAGTGATTTATTGTTGAAAGAAAATAGGAGGTGTTTTGCTGCCCAAAGCTGTATTTATGGTGAAAAAAGCCCTCTCAATTTGTATCTCCTTTTCTGGGTTAGGTATTTCTGAGGGTGGATTGGGTTTTCCTGGGAATGATGGAGTTTCACTCCAGCCTGCAGCTGAAACACTACTACCTTAAGAGGGAAAGCCTGAAATAAAATTATAGGTACCAGGAGATACATTTTTCCTCTAGTAAATTCAGCTAGAGCAAATGATTTTGTCTGATTAGGTAAGAGGATGTGCAGGAAAAAAAAAAAATCAGGATTTTATACATAGTTACCATTCAGGTGGAGCTAATTCTGTAAAGCAAGTGTAGATATTTTAGGGCTTCTTCATGTATAACGTATACTAATATTTCCTGATCACTACAGTAGGGATGTACTGTTCTAAAGGAGCCCTTGAAGTCTCATTTTACAATGATAAAAAAATTATCAATCCAACGACATTTTTTTTCCCAGAAATGCCATCCTACTTTGGGAGATACAGATCACAGATAATATTTTTTTTTCCTGCTGTACCTGATGCAGATCAAATATTTTGTGTTGTGTTAGGCAGCTCTAAGGGTGGATTGTTCTCAATGTCTTATACATTGAATTATGCCCAGCACAAGTTCTGGGATTATTTATATTCCACTCTACAATGTAAAATGGAGATAATACTGAATTTATTTACGTCACAGCAGCTGTGGAGAAACTGGGTTAGACACACTTGCATATAAAGACAAGACATTAAATGGTGCCATCAATTCCTGCAAGCCAGCAGAAAAATAGCTTTTCTCTTCCTGATAACCATGCCTGGATGGCTCCCAAGGCTGAGTGCGACTTTTGCACATCCCACAGGAAGTTTGGATTCTCTCCTGCACCGTGGGTGGAAAATGCCTGGTATTATGGTGACAGGTGCAATAGGTATTGAAACGTAAACCTTTCCCTGCTCCTGGGGAACATATTGCCAGTCCTGGGCTTTGCTCCAGAGGGGTGTTTTGGGAGAAATTACAGATCTTGAGGCAAAGAAACAGTTCTGGAAATAGGTTGCTTTCAAAAAAACTGGCAGCTTTTCAGCTGTTCAAAATGTTAGGAGTGGGGAGGATGGAGCTGGGAGGCTCAGGGAGCAGGGGAAGGGGATGCTGGATTGCAGGGGTGTGGCAGAGATCTGGGGCTCAGACACCACGGTGCACATGGGGGGTTCCACAATAAATGGGTTTATTGGGTGCCTGGGCTCGTCTCCCTTGGTGTACTTCCCTCTGGATTCTGGGCTGGATGCACTGAGCAACTTCCACTCACCAACCTCAAAATTTCAGCTGTTAAAATACAGCCAAGGTGTGAGAGTGTTTGCAGCTTCTTGGTTCAGAGCTCTGTCCCGAGGATCTCAGCAGAGACCCAGTGTAAAACACTGAGCATAGGAGGTGCAAAAGTGCAGAGGGGACTTTTTCCAGAGGGTAGGATGGAAAAGCTGTTTTCTAGCGAGAATCATGGAATGGTTTGGGTTGGAAGGGACCTTAAAGATCACCCAGTCCCACCCCCTTCCATGGGCAGGGACACCTTCCACTATCCCAGGTTGCTCCAAGCCCTGTCCAGCCTGGCCTGGGACACTTCCAGGGATGGAGCAGCCAGATATTCTCTGGAATATCTGAAGGACATCTTCAGCTTCCAGAAAGACCCAGGCATTCCAGGGAGATGTCAGCAGGCACAGCACTGTCAGCATGTCCCTCAGACTTTGTGAAGTAAATGTTCTCTCCTCAGTAAATGTTCTCTGTGAATTTGCAGCCTTGAATCTGCTGTGTAAACGTGTCTTCGACTTGAGAAGTTCTGGGATATCAGGAATTAGAGGTGGGGTTCATCTCCTGCCTGTGTTTGGCCTGTGCTGATTAAACCATGAGACTGTGTTAGGAAGAGCAAAACAAGAGAAATGCCCCCAAACCATCTTTTTAAAAATCTCCCTTAAATCTATCTCCAAAATGTTGTTGTCATAGTTATGGCAGTCGAGGGAGGCTCCTCAAGAGAACAAGAACTTGTTTTCTCTGGGAAATAGGCTTTTCTTCCTTTTTTCCTCCTCTATTTGCACATGAGTGTTATTATGTTTTCATTCCCATCTGGAAGGTACAATCTCCCTCTGAAATCTCTCTGTCATAGCTGTATGAAACAGCACCAGAGCAGGTGATAATGAACACATTCAACATCTGATGGTGATTAACAAGGAGCACTCAAGATCCTGCTTCCTCACTGGAGGAATTTCTGTCTGTAAATCCATTACACACCAATATCTGCTCAGCCTGAATATTTCAGGATTTTCCAGCTTTCACAGGAGTGTTTTAGGTTGGGTTGGGAGTGTCATGTCCATGTTTCTGTGCTTGGGGAGGCACCTTGGAGACCTCCCCAGCACCAATATTTTACTTCACTGGGATGCTGCTGTTGGATGTCAGTGCTCACTAATACAAACATGGGTTGGGCTATTCCTTGTGCCATGTTGAGAATGAAAAAACATGAATTAGGCAAGATGAGTTCTAAAAATATATGCTAATGTATATGATAAATGGGATAACTGCTTAGTTTGGAGCTTACATGGATTTTGTTTTTCAGGAATACACTTTGCATATCACAGGTCAAATTCCTGCAGCCTGGATTTCATCTGCCAGACCCTGATTTTTCTCTTCATAAATCCTTGGAGAGTTTGCATTTGTGATTTGGCTTGAGTTTAACTTTACTGTGCTGTAACAGCAATGTAAATTTATGGTGAGGGTTATCGGAAAATCCGATTTGGAAAATCTGGGGCAAAGACAACAGCTTGAGAAAGGAATGGGAACATCACAGAGCTAAATAGGCACCCAAATAGTCTGTCTAACAACTATCAAAGTGATAAGTTTGGATTAGGGTCTAATTTACAGCTTCTATATATTGTAACTTCTCCCGTGGAACACCAAGTCGATGTCAATGATTTGACATTGCTTTCAAAAAGTACAATTACAGTATATTCCACAAAAGAGTTATGTTTCACAGGAGCCCTTTGTTAGATTTGGCAATAAGTTTGACACAGCTTGGTTCAGAGCTGAGTATTTCACTTTTTTCCCCCAAAACACCGTTCAATAAGGTGCTCAGAAGGCAAAAAGTGCATCTATCAAAACAGAATTCAATTGTATTTATTTGTGTTCTTGTGCCTGCCTGTATTTTATATGGGGAGATTGGGAAGTAAGGAAAGTTTTCCAGGTCAAGGCTGGAATATGTGCCAGACCTGAAGAGGTGCATCTCTGATAGGTGTGTGATAACTCAAGAAACACCACAAATACCCTAAAAACAGAGCTGTGAAGACGAGCATGGTGTTGAAAGGGAATTAAAATGTGTATTTTTGTGAACGTCTGTGCTGTGTGAGAACAGATCCCTTCAGATGTGGCCTCTTTGTGGGGAGTGCTGTGAGAAGGGCTCTTTGTTCAGCCTCTACCTGGTGGCTTCTCAAATATCCCTGTGGCTTTTCAGGCTGGGTTTGTGTCTTGGTATGAACCCTGGGGCTATGGATGGTTCTTGCCTTCACCTCATCCCATGCCAGCACAATTCCTCCCTGAAACCAGGGCTGGGAAAAGCAGAGACTGAAATGGAAAACAATATAGATAAAGTGTAGGAAATCCTATATTATAGAGGGTCTTCCTGCTGTGTTCTTCACCCCAAATGTGCTTTCTGGGGGACCACCACAGGGAAATGTTCACATTCTGTTGTATAAATGAAGTGTGGGGCCATGAAGAGCCTTATCCTGACCATATCAAAATAAGTTTTTTTAAAAAAAGCACTTAAATATGGAATAAGGAGGAGAGTTTAAGGAGTTACCAGGTAACTCCTGGTATTTCTTATGGAAAACTTTGCATCTTCAACTCCTCTGCTTTAGCTGAAGGCTAAACTTGCCCAAACCCACCACTGGTGATTAATGTGTAGGAAATGCTCACATATCCTCTTCCAACCAATGTTCTCAGGCAGTTTGTGGATGTAGGGATGTCTGTAGTATTCTAAATTCTCCTGGCAGCACCTTTCCCCTCTCCAGTTTAATCCTGGGAGCAGAAGAATGATGAGAGCTGCATTTTAATCCCTATATTCTGGTGGTGAAAGCCTCCTGGTTGTCAGGACATTCCCCACAGCTCTGGAGAATCCTTCTTGTGTGACATGGGACTGAACTGACATAAAAGGGGGAAAAAAAAAGTCACAAACACAAGACTCTCCATGAAACATCGTTCCAGAGTGTATTTTGGGCATCTGAACACAAAACTTGGATGATGTTGAGTCCCAGGCTGAGCTGGGAGAGGTGATGTTGTGCAATGTGGCAGCTGAGTTGCCACACGTGGTCAGTCCTCTGCTGCTCCCTGCCCCACTTTTGGGAATCCCACAGCCTGCCTGACAGCAGGAATTTTAGGAATTCTAGGCTTGTCTGGTCCTTTTGGATTTACTCCCCTAAAAGTCACACCATATTTTGACAGATGGCGTCAGCTTCACCACAGATCTAAGATGATCACAAGAAGATATTGGCTTAAAAATACAAATTCTGGGGACAAAACGGTGAAAACAAATAATAATTATCCCTGTTAATACCATCCTCATAATAAACTCTGCTTTATTTGCTGTTGTTTCCCAGTTATTTCCCCAAAGTTCTCAGCTCTTTGGGATTGGTGTCTGTCTCTGATTGGTTCTGAAGGACATTTGCTGGGATGTTTCAGGAACAGAGATCCTGATCTTGTCATGATTTACTTCAGGAATTAGGTGATTCCTTCAAATTCCCTCTGTGGCATTGCTTTGGTGTAAAGGTGCTAAAGCAGCAGCTTAATGAGGTAATTATAATTAATATTACACAGGGGTTTAGAGCCCTCAGGCAGGAGTCTCAGCACTGTGGCCCAACTCTTGATTTAAAGGAATATCTTGAATACATTATTTACATCAGATATTAGACCTGCTGTGCCAGTGACAGCAAGCCAGGGGATTTATTAGCACCAGATCTATTTATTTGGAAGAAATTCTGTGTAATGAACAAAGCTACAAACTCAGTTTGGAAATAAATAGATGTTAATATCAGATAAATGATAGATAAGTTCAGCCTGGCTCCCAGAGAGATCAGGGCAAACGCTCTGCTGGAGATTTAATGTTAATTCAGGGATATTTTAGGATACCATCCCCAGTCTCATGCCACACTGGGCTTCTGGAATCTCATTGCAGAGGTCTTCTGGGTTTTGAGATATCAGCTCTTCTTGTGTTCAGTAAAGCACACTTGGCTCACTTCCTGTTCAAGTAGCTTCCAAAGCTTTAACCCTTTTTGTTCCTTGATGAACGAAGCCATTTGTGGCTGTGAGATGGGATGGGCACAGAGATGCTCAGGTGCAGCTCTCAGCTCAAATGGGGGTTATTGAGTCCAGCTGAAAAAAACCTCAGTGTTCTGCAGGCCTCCAAAACTCTTCCTGTGGAAGGAGATACTGGTTTAATCCAACTTTCAACATCCAATTTTTTATCTTGGATCTCTGTGAAATACTTTGGTTTTCCTGTTAATATTTGGTGTAATTCCTACTGATATTATGGGCAGTTTTTGAGGTAATTCTACATAAGTTTTTCCTCTACAACTCCTGGCAGGAGTTTGTGGTGAGGTGAGGGTTGGCCTCTTCTCTCAGGAAAACAGTGATAGGACGAAGAGAAATATTTTTACCAGGGGAGGCCTGGGTTGGATATTAGGAAAAAAATCTTCATTGAAAGACTGATCAGGCATTGGAATCCTTGGGGAAATGGTGGAGTCACCATCCCTGGAAGTCTTCAAAAAATGAGTGGATGTGGCACTTGGTGGGCGATGTGGTTTAGTGGGGCTGCTTGGTCAAAGGTTGGACTTGGTGGTCTTGGAGGTGTTTTCCAACCTTAGTGAATCTGTGCTGTGATATCCAAATGGATCAGCAAGAGGAATAACTGAAGGAAATATGGGAAAAGACTGAGTATGGCAATGCTGAATCCTGAGCCAGAAGGTGCCACAAATGCTGCATGAACACCTTGTAAATTCTGGATCTGGGGCTTGTGTGATAACTTTCCTGTGGACTAAGATTTCCAAAAATATAAGGGATTGATTCCCCTGAAATGCTGGCTCAGGGTTTTTTCTCAGGGTTTTCTCTCTCTCCATCCCATGGACAGACATTGCAGTTTTCCCTGGTGGTGTGAGGAGAGTGGACTCAGTGAAATCAGGCCTCATATTCTGCTGGTGTTGCTGTGTTTGCTCTAAGAGTGAAAAATTCATGGCTCCAGGTGACATCAGTGTGCAAAAAAGAACAGCCTGGGCTGTGGCTGAAGCTCTCCTGACCCAGGAGCTCACCTGCTTGGCTCACGTTCCTGGAAGCTGATGTCCCAGAGCCAGCACAAAAACTCCTTCCATAAGCAGCTGCTCCCACTCCAGGGCTCTGCTAGAGGAGGACACAGGGATTTCCTCCTGCACATGAGGCACAATTTACACAGTAAGGATATTTTCTACAAGTGCTGCAGGTGAACTGAGTGGAAAACAAGAGTTCTGCTGATGCTGCTGTTCTTTGCTGTGATATTGCTGCTGAGGCCAGAAGTTCCTTGATCCATAAATGTAGGTTGGTTTTTGTGAATTCAAAGNTTTTTGTGAATTCAGAGTAGCTTAATTCCATAAAGGAGAAGGCAACTTGTGCATCATCTCTGTTCTGTGCCCTGGTCCTCCATGCACCATATGCACCAGTAAGTTTGGGGATGAATGCACTGTCCTCTGTGGTGGGATGTAGCATCAGGCAGTCTTGGTAAAGATTCTGAATAAATAACTCGTGTAAATATGATCCAGGTGAAAGCCATTTTTGCTCTGCTTCTGCTTAGCCCTTTAATTTATTATTATTTTTTTAAAAAATGATTTCTTGCTAGCACATGGGGGAGCACTGCCCCCTGAGCTGCAGCTA
>VZTT01044119.1:0-46184 GCA_013400855.1 Buphagus erythrorhynchus | reverse complement strand
TTTTAAAAAAAAGAATCCAAGCACGTTTCATACCCACCAAGTGTAAGATTTAATGGTAAAAATAATCCTATTTTATGTGGATGAAACATAAAGGGACTAAGGAAAAGTCTGGCATGGAAGAGTGGTTAAATATTTTCTAAAATCATGGAATTACAGAGTGGTTTGGGATGGAAGAACCTTAAAGATCAGTCAGAGAAGGAGGCTCAGCTCCCCATTGGATTTGCTCCCTAAGCCTCCCTACAGAACTGGAGAATGTCTCCTGGTTTTCCAGCTGGGTTAAGCATCATTCTCTGGTGTACATACCCTGATTCACTTTTATTTTCACTGACTCTCTGCTTTCATTTTGAAACTTCTTGGTTTTCCTGAGCTCAAAGAGAGCTGGCAGCTGTCTTGGGACATCACCCTGAGCCATGGAAATCTGGATGATTAATTTGTCTCCAAAGAGAGAGCTCAAAGCTTGAAACCCTTTTCAGACTCAGTAAAAGACGTGGATTAGGAGGATCTTGGTTTCCTTCTCCCAGAGAGCTGCCAAATTCCCTTCTCTGCTCCTGTGGTTCTTCTGCCACTCTTCAGCATTGTGCATTAAATAACATGACTGATGTTTGTCATATGTGACTTGTCCTTTTGGGCCTCTCTGGAGGCACAAATATGTGCATTGTTTTGACTGGCTCTTTTAGGGCTTTTTAATCCAAATATATTTCACTGTGGCCGTTTGAGGTAGCACAAAAGAGAGTGTGGGGCAGAGTGGGATTTGGCCTGGAGAGCATTTTGCTTCCAGAGAGGGTTTATTCCAGGCTGGGGTTAATTCCTAAAAAAACTTATTTTACAGAAGTGGTGGGGCCAGGGCAAAGAGGTGCTGAGAAATCTCTGGCTGCATTTGGTGGATTTTAATTCCAGTCTCTATCTGGTGCCGTGGGAGAGCATCCAGTGCCAGGGCACCCAGGATTTTCCTGGGATATGTCTTTCAGTTTTTCTTCAGAAAATTCCAGNGAGCCCCTTTAGGCCCTGGAAGGGGCTCTGAGCTCTCCCTGGAGCCTTTTCCTCTCCAGGGGAACATTCCCAGCTCTCCCAGCATTTCCTCATAGGAAAAGAAGCAGAAATCCATTCCCACAGTGGGAAGAAAAGCTCAGGAATCAGCAAAGGCTCTTCCAAGCTCCTCTCCTGGTCCCTAAACCCAGAGTGTGGCTGCACCCCCAAAAATGCTGCTGATCAGAGAAAGGAAACCTGTGAAAACTCAAAACTGCTCATCAGATGTGTAATCCCTGTACAAAAAGGTGTCACTAACACTGAGAATTTTTTCCCAGGATTTTTTTTTTTTTTTTGGCACTTCTGCTAGTTTATTACCCTGCTAATAAGAGCACCACTACCACCAGCACTAGGCAGGTTTTTCTGTATCCCATCTCTTGTTCCCTGGTTAATTTACAGCCCCTGACCTCTCTCTGTGGCTCTCACCAACCATGGGATGACTTAATGTGCCTCCTGTGCAAATCATTTCTGTGAGTTCAGCATGTCTCTAATAATCAGGCCCTATAATTTGGTTTGCTCCATTCATTGATTGCCCCAAATATGATTTTGCAAGGCGAAGCTCCCCGAGTCATAACTACAAAAATGACAGGCAGTACTTTTTGTAATCTCCATATTTGACGCATGAAAGAAGGCTAAATTCCTGTTTGAATAAACAACATAATAAGGTTATTGAGAATAAGACCATTACTATATAAAATTATGTCTAAGTGGCAGATATAATTAACATTGGATTGTAATTACACTAATTACAAGTCACATTAAGATACTCCAGTAATGACAAAGTGAGCACCCTATAATTGAATGGAATAAGCAGGGAAACATGCTGCTCACACTAATTACCTAAATGAGCTAATATGTCTTCGGAGTGACAGTCATGCTCAGTGTTATTACACAGGCAAGACAATTTTGTAAGTTAAAAAAAAAAAATCTAATTTCCTTCCTTCCTTCTCTTCAGGACCCATTTCAAATCATCAGCAGCTTCAGAATTTCTCTCTTGAGCCAAAAATAGAGAGATCCCACAGTTCAGGCCTTTGCTAATTTTCTTCGACAAAGGACAATTTTCAGGGTTGTGCTACAATTTTTGATGTGTTCCTGCTGCTTCCAAAGTAAAATTGGGCTTGTTCTGTGTTTCTTGGTGGGCTCCTTTGGCAAAGTCGATCCACTGTGATTTTTTTTTTTTCACTTGTCTGAATTTGAAGCAAACAAAGTAATGTAACTTAAGCTCAGCGTGCTCTACAACATAAAATGGACTTATTTTGTTGGCTCCAGAGTAACAAATATGGCTTAGAACAGTCTGGCTCCAGTTGTGCCCTTGAGAGTGGTAAAATTTGAATTATTCAAGGCAATTAGTGGAAGCATTGCAGTGGAACTCAAATTTCAGCTCAAGCTTCTAAGAATAAAAACTAATATAAGAAAAGGAATTCTCCATATTGTGGAAAAAATGCACATTACTTTTCCTTTAAACACCTCCAGCTGTCTGGGGCTGGGAGCTGGGAGGAAAAACAACCTAACAGACAATTTAACAATCAAAAAATAGTTCACTAAGAATTAACAAACACGAGCCAATGCACTTCATCAGATTGTCTGGGCTTCAAGCTTCTCTGGATGATGGATGATAATTATTTTTTGCTTTATAGGTGGTGTGATCCTCAAGGACCCAGAGCAGTGACGATTGCCATTCTTTTGGTGATAGCCAAAAAATCCCAAGCATATGGTTCCTGAGCCATATTTCTGCCTGTTGTTGTTTATTTTTACCCCAGGGTGTAGGAGGTTCACAGAGCACTTGGGTGCCAGCACTTTGATGAACTCTTTTCCTGTCACCAGGAACGCTGTGGCTTTTTGGGAAGCATCTGACAGAGGATGAGGAGGCAGCTGAGTGGGAGGGTGTCCTCAAATGTAAAGAGACGTCAAAGCTGCTGATGAAAATTGTGATGTAGGGGTGTCTGGAAGGCACATCCTCCCCTACTGGGAGCAGAGAGGGGGGAAAAAAAGAGATGGAGCCTTAGAAGCTTAGGTCAGGGAAAAAAAAATATCTGGCAAGGAAATTAGGTGATTTGTGGTTTTAAAAAAGGATGGATTTGTGGTTTTGAGTTTAAGAAGTAAAGATCTGCTGTGGGCCTGTCCTTGGAAGGTTCTTTGGAAGGGCTGAAGGAATCCCAAGGGAGGGAAGAGGAGAGAGGAAAGGGATGTCAGAGAGAAATGGCAAAGCAGCACCAGAGAACTCTGGAAAAAAAGAGAAGGAGATAAAATGAGAGAAAAATGGAGAAAAAAATAGAAAAAAGGGGGGAAAATGATGGAAAAAGGGGAAGGGCAGTAGGGGGAGCATCAGTGGTAGCATCAGATATTTTTAAGATAGTACAACTACAGGTTTGTACTATTGAGGGGAAGGAGAGGAGAACAAAATGTTAAAGGATTGTGCAATGAAGAAAAGAGGAATCACGAGGAGGATTAGAAGTGGGGCTCAAACAGGACACAGCTACTGAAGGAATGGGAGTGTGTGAGGAGAAAAAGTAAAAACCTCTCTTAGTCTTGGCTTTAGAGAGACTGCACAGAATTAGTTCAGCTCCAGACAACTGTTCTAGAGAGTTAAAGTTTGATTTGGCTCACAGAGAGTCACCAGTTCCAACCATCCTTTGCTATCCTTGCAGGTTTTAAAAGGAAAGAAATGATAAAATCCTAAGTCTGCCCAAAATCTTTCATCTGGACTCCACCTGGGCCCTTATTCCTCCTCACACAGATCCATGCAGGGACTTGGTGAATTGAAAAAACAACAAAATCCTTCCTTGGGAGAGATGGAAATGTCAAATTTGACATGGCATTAGAAATCCGCTTATCTATGATAACACAGGAAAAAAGAAATAAATTGATATCTGAATTTATCCCAGCAGCTATGTTGGTTCATTAATCTGCATCCTGATGTAGGTATATGTTTTACAACTGTCTAGAAAAGTGTCACTGCTCATCTTAACAAATAAATGAAAAATTGTTGCTAAAATGTAAAAGTGCACCTTAAAAAAAGACCTCCAATAACCAATTTTTTTTTTGTTGAAAGCATTTATGCAGAAAAAGTTACCTGAGAATTCGAATTCCAGAGAAAATGGTGATTTAAATTCAGAAGACCATCAAATGAATAATTTTAACAGATTCTCAGCTCTTCTTAAACAGATGACTGTGTGTTTGCAACTGAATGTTTGATAAATGAAAAGAGACGAAATGTTCTACTTTTCAGCACATTTTTACCCACAGCTGGTGCACAGACTGAGACTCAGTGTATGTTGCTTTAGCCGTGATTTTTCAACTTGAGGTTTACTATATTTAGCTCCACATATATTTAGAATTGATGGAAGTAAATTTTGTTAACTTTGGGAACTGCTGCTGAGCTGGACATTGGTCCAGCTGAAAAATATCAGGGTTGCTCCTTAATTTCATGATGCTGGGAATTACCAGCTCCAGGGATCCCATCTGAGCACTGTGAGAGGTTTCCATGTGTTTGCACCAGAAATGTGGCTGTTTATTAGGATCATGCATATTTGAGGAGTATTGTACACATCTGGGAAAAATAAGGATACCTGGGGATTTGCTGAAGCATTTTTAATAACAGTTAACTTGTGAGAAAGTGTTTAAATTAGCAGAAGGCTTGAGTATATATTTTTCTAAAGGTTTGTTTGCCTAAGTGGAGTGGATAATAAAAGGCCATTCCTGGTCAGGAGGTGTGACCGTTGTCACACACCTGCTGAAACATTCCATGAGGAATTCCCAACACACTTCATTCCATGTGGATGCTTTGTGCATTCCCTGGTGAATATATCCTTAACTTTTCCAGCAATAATTTTTTTCAGCACATCCTGCTGATAATTTTGGGGCTGGGCAGAAGTTTTTCCAAAAAATGGGACAAAATTTAAGTGTTCCAAAAACAAGTAAAGCCTCAAAAAAAAAAAAAAGAGTGGAATTTTGTGCTGTGGTTTAGTTGACAAGGTGGTGTCCAGTTGAAGGTTGGACATGATCTTGGAGATCTTTCCCAACCTTAATGATTGTTAGATTTCCATGTACTGCTTGTGTTCTACCACTGACATTGACATTGGTGACTTCTCTTAGGTTGCTAAATGCTGTGCAAGTTCTAGTTTAGGAGAATGTTATGATAAGGCTGTTGAATAAAAATGCAGTTTGAGTGATTATAAAAAAACCAGCTCAAGGCTCTCACTATGCTAATCGAAACACCAAAGTTAATTTAGTTGTTATTTAGAATAGCAATTCATTCAGATCAGCAAAAAACACAGTTCTCAGCCTCTCCAGATAAATAACAATCAGGAAAAAAGGAGTAATTTATTCCAATTGGATTTTATCAGCACAAGGCTGCTGCAGTGAGGAGGGGAAATTGCTTGGTAGCACATCAAAGGTTGGAACATCTCCCTGGGCTGTATCAGCATTTGCTGCAGGTTCCCCTGGGTCTTCTCCCAGGGAACAAGGGACAGGAGAGGAAACAGCCTCAAGTTGCACCAGGGGAGGTTCAGGTTGGATATTAGGGACAATTTCTTCATAGAAAGAGTGGTTGGACACTGGCACAGGGTTTATAGGGCATGGTGGCATCAGCTGATGCTTGCACTTAATGATCTTGAAGGTCTTTTCCAACCTTAATGATTCCACAATTCCACGATTCTGTGACTCCTCAGGGATCTCAGCCTGGGCAAACTCTTGCTGTGCTGAAGGCGTGAATTAACGTGGCAAAGATTTGCATATGGATTTATTTGGCAATGCCAGTAATAATCCTCTGGGTCTACTCTGAAATTAAATCCCTCCTGTGAGTCACTTCTCTCACACAATGCAAATGTTTACGATTTGTAGGGAATTTGATATCCAGGGGAGGATCAGACTTCCCTGGTCAGCGTGGAAAGGGAGAGACGTGAGAGTGAGGGGCTGGGGGATCGTGTTTGCTTAGGAGAACAGAGAGACTTTGGCCAAACAAAGCCAACCCAAATCCTTCAGAAACCCAGCTTTTGGTTCAGACTTTTATTAGGGAAGGTGGTGACTCCCTAAATCTCTGTGGGATGATAAAAATGTGCAGAAGTGGAAGGGGTCTGGACAGGCCTGTTAGCACCGAGACATTTTAGTCCCTTTTTGGGGCTACTGAGCCTGGAATTGTGTGTTCCTGGGCCAAAGAGGAGTTTAATATTGCCTTGCTGATGGATGTGTGGTCCTGGGAGAAGTGCAGATCTCCTGCCCTTGGAATTCCAGCTGCCTCCCAGCCAGCAGGATTGTCCATCAGCACTCCCCAGCACCAGCTTGGGATTCATGGAAAAAGAGGAGGGGGAAAGCTGAATTTGGTTAGAGCCCACCGAGGAGCAATGGTGATTGATGTGTCTCCATCCTTTCTGAGCCACTACAGCTCAGGATTTATTCTGAATAAATCTCACTCAGGGTTTAGGGTAAGCAGAGAGGATCCATCTGGTGATTTTACATCTCATGGGCTACAAAAGGGACTCAACTGGCAACTTTTATTGCTCTGCTGTCTCAAAATCTGAAAGCATTAAAAGTTTTTCATTAGAGGGAAGTACTGATCAGGAAACAGCCCAGACTAGGAATCCATATGAAGAGCAATTACTGCCCAGTTTGGTGATGGATTGAGTACCAGCCCAATTTAGTAATTTTACATTTTACATTTTATAAAAATAAATGGCTGCATGATTAAAGCATCAAGTGTTGTGTCTCAGGCTTACAGGAAGCAGGGACTGAATTAGTTCACTTAATACTCACCCAGCTTACCCTGGTCTCCCATGAGGAGTTTGAAGCTTTTGTTTCAGTCTTGAACTTACATTTTGATAAGCTTGGATAAAAATAAAAAATAAAAAAATAAAAAATCAGGCAGGAATCCTAATTCACAGAATCCTTCTCAATCTGGAAGTAAAAATAATCCCTTTTCCCCATCCTCTCTGCAAACAATACTTGGTCTGATCAGTGCCACTTGTTTATTCCTGTAATTTATTCCTATGCTGCTTTTTTAAAAATATAAATTGACAAGGAACAGAAATATTCCCAGTGTGGTTTGTCTTTTAAAGCTATTTAATGTAGAAATTCTACAATATTATAAAAGCTGCTAAAATGACTTCACTCTCACCATATCTATGTGTAATGAATCAGGAGAGGTACTAAAAGCAATTTGGAATGCAAGTATGGGCCCTGCCAAATTAAGAGGTTAGGGAAAGTCTCTCTTAGGAGTTAAAAGCATCCAGCCTGTTGCCAAACAGGCTCTACTTTTAATAAAAAACAATTCATTTGCAGAAAATAAGAGGAAATTGAGCAGGGTCTTTTAAAAATTTTTAAACACTACAATCTTGCTTATTAGAACCTGTTATTAAAAGTTTAAAAAATTGCAAACTGAAAATAAATCAGCTGAGATGACTCCTCCAGATGGGCATGTGAAGAAAAGGGTGTTTTTTGCTCATTTTGCATTTATTCCCTGGTAAATGAATGTAACTTACCAGCCATCAGACCTGGAGTAATGGCGATGGCTGGGGTTTGTGCATTTCCTTATTCATCTTTTTCTGGTGAAAATTACACGTTTCAAGCCTTAAATCTATCTTGTTCAGCCTTTCTTCTTTTTTTCTTGGGAAAAAGGTGAATTTAAGGCTTAAAACGTGGCAAATCCCATAGAAGGATCCTTGAGGAAGGAAGGAAAAAAATTAAAAATATAAAAGAAAACAAGTTTCCCTCTCTTGCCCCTGAGCTGGAGGACTCCAAGGTCGTTGAGCCTGACAGGACAGAGATTTTTATTACATCTCTTCTTCACCGTCCTGAAGCTGGCTCTGATTGAGGAATTCTGTTCTGGAAAATAACTTGAGGAATAAAGTATTTAAGACACATCTTGTTTTTAGGGACCCAAGACACAGGCACTTCTCAAAACTTGAATAATTTCATATTTAGCATTTATATTCTGCTGAAATTCCACAGAAGCCTGAAATTTTAGCAGGACATTAATGCTGCTTCTTGTTTTGCCTATTCCTTCCATTTTCCTCCTGGATTAAGGATGGAATTAAATCAACATGAAGTTTTGGCCAGTCTGCCTCTGGCTACTGATCTGTGTTGCACTCTGGTGTCACTCAGTGGCTTTAAAGCCATAATTGAGAAGTTGCAGTTATTTTAAACTTTTATTTAAAGGCACAGAATGGTGATGTGATGCAGTTGAGTTCTGTGCTCAGCTATGGAGTTTATGAATAAAGTCCTACCTTCTCTATTCCTGTTTTGGTGGATTTATGACTGAGGGATACATTTTTCCATTTTGACCATGAAGGAAATGTGTGGCTGGTGCCTTCCAGGCCATGGCTAGGGGGCTGCTGCTTCTATAGAAAATTCAGTATTCAGCTGTTTCTGGCTAATTTCTTCTCAATTCCTTAAATTCTTCCTTGCTGACAGTTTAAAAACTTGCTTTCTGTAATTTTATGTCATCACTGAGGCTTGTGTCAGAAGAAATGTGTTTGGATTCTGAGCTAAACCCAGGAGCTGGATTTGTGCTACTAAACCAGGAATGACATTTGCATTGACTGAGGCTTGAGCTAACCTATTCTGTTGTACTTAAGACCCTCAAAAAGCTGCAGGGGTAAATTTCAAAATTCAAGTACTTTTGGGGTAGAGACTTGAAAATGCCTCTATCAAAGATACCCCACATTAGTTTAATGAAATGAGACCATAAATTATGTCTGTGGGAAGTGAAAACTCAGGAGTTCTGCTGCAGAAAATGGGGCTGACAGCATCTTCCTCACTGCCAGGTGATAAAGTTTCTTAATTACAGCCCCAGATGGAATGAGAGGTCTTTGGGAATTGGACTGGGTTCATACAAGCACTTATCAGGAAATATAAATAGTTTATTTATTCATAGGCTTCTTGCTACAGGTTCTTGATGGACACTTGTGCTGCCTCAATCCACTCAATCCCAAATTGTTCTTTTGTGCAAGAACTTGATGGCAAAAGCGCTGTAATTTAATTTAGCACAATGTCTTTAAAACAATGATGTTTGTTTTTTAAATGAATATTTTATATGTTGTGTTTAATTAAAATAAAAGTCTGCTACTGATCTAGGAGACGCAAAACAGACTCGGGCTCGTATTTATGAAGTGTAACAATATTGGCAAGAAACAACTTATCTTGTTTATGAGACATTCCTCCCATTACTGCTCCAGATTGCAGACGTTTTATTGCTGAGCTTTCCATGGTTTACAATTCAACAAATGGAGCGAAACTGTCAGCATGGAAATGAGGCTGTACGTGTGGGTTTGGAGGAGCTGGGTTTGGAGGGGAGCATTTACAGATCAGGAGCGGCTCCGGCAACGCCGCGCTCCGGGAGCATCCCTGGGCTTGGCTCCCTGTGGAGGCAGAGCAGCACGCTGGGAATCATGGAATTGGGGTTGGAAAAGCTCTCCCAGACCATTGAGTTCAGCCATTCCCAGCACTGGCAAGGCCACCACTGTCCCATGTCCCCAAGTGTCACATCCTCATGGCTTTGAAACCCCTCCAGGGATGGGGACTCCACCGCTGCCCTGGGCAGCTGTGCCAGGGCTGGATAACCCTTTCCAGGAAGGAATTGTCCCAAAATCCACCCTGAGCTCCCCTGGCCCAGCCTGAGGCCATTCCCTCTCCTCCTGTCCCTGTTCCCTGTTCCCTGTTCCCCGTTCCCTGTTCCCTGTTCCCAGTCCCAAATCCTCNTCCCAATATCCACCCTGACCTTCCCTGGCCCAGCCTGAGGCCATTCCCTCTCCTCCTGTCCTTGTTCCCTGTTCCCTGTTCCCTGTTCCCAGATCCCAAATCCTCCGGGCTGTCCCCTCCTGGCAGGGAGTTGTGCAGAGCCACAAGGTCCCCCCTGAGCTCCTTTCCTCCAGGCTGAGCCCCTTCCCAGCTCCCATAGCTGCTCCTCATCACACCTGAACTCTTCCAAACACAGCAGGGAGAGAGGGGAATTTTTTGCTTTTATTTCCAATATGACATATTTGAACCTGGCCTTGGACACTTCCAGGGATCCAGGGGCAGCCACAGCTTCTCTGGGCACCCTGTGCCAGGGCCTCAGCATCCTCACAGCCAGGAATTCCTTCCCAATATCCCATCTAGCTCTGTCGTTGTGAATTCATTCCCCCTTGTCCTGTCATTCCATCCCTTTGCAAAAAGCCCCTCTCCAGCTCTTTTGTTGTCCCCCTTCAGGTACTGAACTATTTTGCTCTAATTAATGAAAGCACCCCCAGATCAAAGTCCAACCCAAAACTTTTATATTTTCCATCTGGAGTTGCCCATCTTTCCAGGGTCCTCATTAGCGTGGAGGATCTGTACCTCAATAATATTAATAATAGCACTGCAGGCTGAACGCTCTGCTGGGGGAAGATTTAATTAATTAAAGCAAAGCCCTTGTGATGCCAGCAGGTCTTTCCCATTTTTCAGGTGAGAAAAGGTGAGCTGAGCAGTGGTGTGGGTGTGCCATGCTTGTACCAGAGGCACTGGAAAAACAGTGATGGAGATTCATGGCATTGTCCTTCCAGACAGGGAACACAGCCCAATTAATTCAGACTTTTGGTGATGAAACTGGTCAGTTCACTCCTCTTCAGGGGCAGATTTTCATCAGAAAATTGTTGTGTTCCTTCATATCCACAGTTATCCAATGGGCACACAAAAAATAGGAACACAATTGGATAAATTCAGCTACAAAGAGGCACAAACCCTTGAGCAGTTCTGATGCAGGACTTGTTTTTGAGACCTCCTGTCTCTCTTCCCTTCTCTGTCTCATCCTGAGCCTGTTCCCCGCTGCCAGATTTCTTCTGAGGTTTCACAGACGACTCCAAATCCAGAGATTCATTATCCTCTTACTCATTTTTTCACACAACAATATTTTGACCAGTTTAATCATCTGCATGGAGAGTGTGGAAGTCTTGGCAGCTACTTGGCATACTAAGATAGATTCCCAAAAAGACCAGATACGCTTCAGAAATGTTGGAGAAGGAAGAGAGGAGATGTAATTTGCTTATTAATCATGCAGGAGAACAGACAGAGGAATGTCTCTGCTCCTCACTTCTCTCCCTCTCCTCAAATTCTTTCTTGTCTGAATATCCAAATCTCTTCAGGATATAAGTCCCTGCATTGTTGTTCCATGTGCAATTGGCTCCATGTGGTCTTTAGAAAAGCTAAATGAGTCCTTTAAATGTCGGGCTTAGTTATTCGATGGATTTTTTTGTGGCTTCTAATAAAGTTATGTCAGTGCTGATTCTAAATTTATATCATTTTAAGTCTGAACAGTGTAAGTTTTAAGTGCATAAGTGATCAACAGCTCTTTAGTAAGATTTTTTTTTTCTTCCCTTTTTTTCTTGAAAAAATAGTGGTGTGCCCTCAGGCACATTCTGTGACCTTTATCTTCATTGGCCACTGGTCACTGATGCTCTTTTACCACTTCAAACTTTAAATTTTTTGCTGAGATAAACAGGGCTGCTTTAGGCAGTTGGATTCTTCTGGGTGGTAAATCCATGAGAAATCCAGGCTGTATTAGACAAAGTCAAATGCCTTTTCCGTGTGAAATGGGAGGCGGTGTGAAATAACACAGCATGCACAAAGCTACTATTATGTGTTCTCTGATGTCTACACAGACAGACAAGTATCAGTGCAGAAAGTGATTATTCCAACATATTTTGGATCCATATGTTTATTCCTCCTTCCTCACAAGATGGCAGCTCGCATGGAATGAAAAAAAAAAAAAAGTGCAATAGGCTCAGATCCGTCTCAGTGTAAAAGTAGGAAGGTTCTGGAACAGGAGTGATCTTAATATTGGCCTGGATGGATGGGACTGAATCTGCTCCTCTGGCTGTGGAAATCCTCAGGTTTGGGTGTTGCAGATTTAGAAGTTCCCAGAGCAGATTCTGGTGTAGGGACTGACCAGTGGGTCAGTGCATCCAGCTGGAAAATAGAAGGGAATAAAGGAGACCAGGCATTTGCAGTGACTGACAGCTGCTGTGTTATTCCTGTCTTTCCAAGGAGTTTCTTATTGAACCAGAGAGAAAAGTACAAAGCTCTGTGCTGGGATCTGCAACCTGTCCTAGGCTGGGCTTCCTGGTGCCAGTTGGTGCAGATGGAATGGAGGAATTCAGCAGGGTTTGGACATTCATGGAGTAGAGTCAGTTTGGTAGGGGCAGAAGAAATTTAGAGAATCATGGAATGGTTTGGGTTGAAGGGACCTTAAAGATCACCTAATTCCACCCCTGCCACGGGCAGGGACACCTCTCACTATCCCAAGTTGTTCCAAGTCCCATCCAGCCTGGCCTGGGACACTGCCAGGGTTATCCCAGTTCCAGTACTAACACATGACACCCTGAAATCTCATTAATGACACTCCAGCCGCCTCAAAAAATGCTGTTCTCTGCTGAAAGGTTTGTGGGGCCACAGAGGGGATAAGAAGTTATTCTTTGCTCTCCATTCCTTTGGACATGCTACTTGTTTGCTCTTCCAGTGGGAACTTTCCCCCCAAGCCAACTCTTCTGGATTTAACAAACTAAGCAAAACATAGGGGAGAATTTCAAAGCTTGTGTTCGCTGCAAGATTTTGTAAAAGAAACAATTTAGTCCCTGTTAATTTGTCAGAAGTTCCTCTTTGATGATTTCTGAATATCCCACCTGGAATCCATCATTCAATTGCAATCCTGGAGCCCCTCCCAGCAGCCAGTGAGAAAAATATTACTCTAAATTCTGATTGTTAGCTATGGCCTCTTTATTTATTTATTTTTTCAGTGCAAAATTTATCATTTATATTTCATTCCTCTCCTGTTTTTCTTTGTGGCTTTGAGGTTTTTCCCTCCTTTTCTCCAGTAAAATTCAACTTCTTTCCCTGCTTTCAGATGTTTCTGGAATTTTTCGAGGTTCATGATCCTCTGCAGATCTTGCCACATAAAACAATTATAATTATGTTAATCATTACCTAAGCTATGTATGCTCACATTTCGTGCTGTCACCTGCAGCTCCTTTGGAGTTGTTTATTCCCAGATCCAGGAGCACCACAGGGTGTCCAGGTACATTTTGGATCTGAAGACCATTATTTTGTCAGTGGAAGCTTTTAGCTCTAATCTCAGCTCTGGATGGCTCAGAAAGAAAAGGGAGGATGGGAAGTTTTCTTCCCTTCCCTCACTTCCACTGCTCCTTGTACCTTCACTAAATTTTCTCCCAGGCTTTATCCCAAGGCTTTTATCCCTTTCTGCTCCCTCTCTCACCTCACCTCTCCCCCCTGCTGATTCCATTGCTCCAGAGGATGAATTCTCCATCCCCAAATCCCATTTCCAGTGTGTGTCCTGTGCCTGTGCCTCCTGTCAGGGTGTTTTTTTGTGACATTAAAGGCATTGCAGAGACCTGTTTTAACTCCCAGTCCCGCGATCCATCTGAAGACGCTTCGCTTTTACGTTGGCTGCTCCAAATGCAGGAACAAAAAAATGCTTTTAGGTAGGAAAAGATTGAGAAGAAAGGTCTCAAAAGCTGGGAAATCTGTTCTGCTTCCCTGGCACAGGGACTCACTTCCACTGAGCTCAGCTCGGACTCCTGGCAGCCTGTTAAGCTCAGTGTTGCTGAGCTCAGTTCTATTATGTGTGTAATTATTTACTAGAGTATTCTTTGTCTTGCTAAGTCACAGATGCCAAGTCCCAATTCCATTTGCAGTCATGATTATGTATTTGTGGACATTCCAATGTACCTGAGGAGCAGATAAATTATTCAGATAATTTTATTTTTGATTGATTTTCATGTTTTAGTAACGTAAGTGGTGATCTATCCAAATATGTGACCACAAAACTGCATTGGAAGGTTGCAAATCCAACTATTGCAAACATTAAATATCTATTCAGGAAAAAAAACCCCTTGAAATGTCATTTTAAATGTTTGGGAAAAGTTAAATTCGTCCCTGATGGGCTGTCCAGGGTGATCCATGCTCAGGGTAATATTTATGACTTTATGTGGGTAGGGGTGGGTGGCACTGCTACCCTTGGCAGGGGTTGGAATGAGATGAGTTTTAAGGTCCCTTCAACCCAAACCATTTGGGGATTCTGTGATCCCAAATGAAAACAATAATAATAGTAATAGTAATAGTAATAATAATAATAATAATAATAATAATAATAATCCCATTTTCTTCTGTCAGCAACACTTGCCCATGTGCTGAAGGCACTGTAACAGGCTGTCATGCTTTCTAATGACTGTAATTCATCATGGGAAGCCATCAGTTTGGAAATAAAATATTGCTCTGTGGCGTGGAGATTGATGGCCATGGCCTGTTTATTGATTGCACTATAAAAATGAAAAAAATGGGGGGAAAAATTAATTTTTTGAAAGCTGGTAGCACCAGGATAACTGATTTGAAATCTGCCATTTTCCTTTTTTTGCAGTTCTCTATAATGTGGCTGCAACATGGAAAGAGACAGAAAATATGGTGTTATTGTGCAAAAGCCAACTTCATATTATTTTCTTTCCATATGTTTTTCAGTGCATTAAATATTTAAAACAGTGTCTTCACTCATCAGAAATGAATATACCTGTCACTCACCCCTATAAGTCTTAGATTTTGAAGAGCCCTGGTTTCTGTAGTGAAACCTTTCTGAAATAAGAGCAGAGCTGATTGAGCAAAGCACAGAGTAGGGCAGCATGCTTTTTTAACCTGAATAATTTGGATGCCATCTGATTTTCTCATTCCTGCTTATTTAGTTTGAATGGAGGGAAGCAGATTCCTGATTCTTGCAGTTCTCGGTGTCTCTGGTGAGGGGAGAACTGGCCCTTAACAAAATAAAGACCTTGGACTAGGGACAGCTCAGTGAATCCCAGAATCCCAGCATTTCCAGCTGAGGTTGGAAAAGACCTCGAGGGTCATCCAGTCCAGCTGTGCCCAATCCCCAACTTGTCACCAGCCCTGAGTACTGAGTGCCACCTCCAAATTTTCCTTGGACATCTCCAGGCATGGGGACTCCAGCACCTCCCAACACCTGACAGCCTTTACCATGAAGAAATTCCTCTTNGTGAATCCCAGAATCCCAGGATTTCCAGCTGAGGTTGGAAAAGACCTCGAGGGTCATCCAGTCCAGCTGTGCCCAATCCCCAACTTGTCACCAGCCCTGAGTGCTGAGTGCCACCTCCAAATTTTCCTTGGACATCTCCAGGCATGGGGACTCCAGCACCTCCCAACACCTGACAGCCTTTACCATGAAGAAATTCCTCTTGGTGTCCAACCTGAACCTCCCCTGGCACAGCTTGAGGCCATTTCCTGTAGGACAGGTCAGTAAAATCTCAATTCAAACAAAAATTAGGGTGGAGGGTGATGGCAACATTGGAGTGGATGCTGCAAAATGGACTAAGAGATCCATGGATGAATTTGGTCTCTCCTCTTCCCTATTTGGGAATAGCAATTGAGAAGGTTTTCCATAAATCTGAGTCACAATTATTGTGGATCAAATCGTGTGCATTCTGTACATTTCAGTGGCTTCCAAATTCAGCAGTTTGGTTTGATTCTGAGTGGAGTAGCCATGGTTACATCCACCCCAAAGTCATCTCCACTCCAGAAAAAAATCTATGACCTTAATGTCTTTTTGTGAAAGTAGGAAAGCACAGAGACATTTTCAAGTATCTGTATTTGTTAAATTCCAAATTGCCTTTCTAAAAATACAATTGTGAACTCCTTGGGAATTAGAAGGAAGACATCTATTTGAGAAAGCACATTTTAAAATAATTTTAAAATAATGAAGTGAGGCCTAAAATTCTGGCCTTTTGTTCTTGTCATGGAGACATGGGGAATGCAAATCCAGTGGTCATCGTGATCTTACAGTGATCAAAATAAAGAATATTTTCAGATCTTCTTCTACTTGAGCTGTTACTGATCTCAAAAGAACTCAACATCTTTCTTCAGCTGCAATGTCAAGGACCAAACTGTTCCATGAATTCCTTTGTATTTTGGGAAGCCAGTGAGCAGAGAATTCATTTCAGACTGTTCTAACCCTAATGGCAGACTCAGATGTGGTTTGGAGGTTTTTAATCTCTTAATTCTTGCTTGCCTCCAAATTTGGAAATTATTAAGCAGTTTAAGAATTAGGAACCATATCAATGTCAGTGGTTTTCTGGAGAAGAGGAGGCTCAGTGATCTCTACAAGCCTGACAGGAAGGTGGAGTGGGGTGGGGGTCTGGCTCTTCTGTTGTGTCCCAGGTGAAAGGACAAGAGCAAATGGCCTTAAGTTTCACCAGGGGAGGTTCAGATGAGATATCAGGAAAAAAAATATTCCCTGCAGGGGTGGTCAGACACTGGAATGATTTGCCCAGGGAGGTAGGTGGTGGAGTCAGCACCTCTGGAAGGTGCTGGATATGGCCCTTGGGGACACGGTGCATCCCACCCACCCCATATTTATATAGGTATTGCTCTGCTGACTTCCAAAAATATTTGAGCTAAAAATAAATAAATCCAACATGTCCAGTCAAGGATTTGTTCTAAGCACCACCTACAGCTCCCAGGGTTTTGTTCAATTTTAATTTTGTTTTCGCACTACAAAGAGAAGCCTTTGTTTGCACTTGGGAAGAGCACCTGTGGAATCTTTAAACATTTTCAGGCATGTTTGAAAAGCTCAGCCTTGTGGTAAAGATTTAATCTATCAAAGTGGTATAAATAATGTAGACATAGCCTTAGGTGTCACTTCTTCCCCTTGCAGGTCGGAAAAGAACAGAAGCATCACTCTGGTGCATTTTAAAATATTGCTCAGGCAGAGCAGTGACAGATCCTGGGCTGGCCTTGAATAATGGGTGTCTGTTTATTACTGATTGTTTATAAGGGCCAAAACCACACTCACAAACCACCAGGATCCAGACCAACATAAACAGCAAAATAATGTCTTATTAAAACCCCTAAAAAAGTCACAGGTTCACCTCTAAAGGTTTTGCTTTTCAAGTAATTAAAAAGAATTACTTGGCAGAGGTTAATTGATTTATGTTTGACAGCTGACGTGGTGCTTGATGGATGTCTCTGGAAAGCTAAATCTCCAAGACAAAGCCACCTTTTTGTAAGATTTAAGTAAAAATACCTGCAGTGTGAAATGTACTTGCAGAGTTCCAAAATAATCCTGTTTTGCCAAAAGTCTGTTTTCACAACAGAACCCAGGAAAACAGCTGCAGGTTTTGTTATGGATGTGCTCCAGAGTGAGCTCACAAGTCCTGTGAGGTTCCCCTGGTGCTGGAGAGGTCATTCATTAACAGAAAAATATAACTCCAAAACTTCCCTGCCCATTTTTATTAATAATCTGCATTTCCTGTCATGTTCATGTCTTTAAAGTTGTCTTTTTGCCTGGACATTGAGGTATGGTGAATTCTGATTAATTTAATAAGCGTTAACTTCATTATTTCGTGCAGTATTATGCCTATCATACTTGGGTTCAGAAAGATGTTTCCTACTACAGAAGAAATGATTGGGAAAGGTGATAATTTTTGGGTGAATGGTTCAAGTGGAAGGAGAACCAATGAAGACTGGTTGGGATTGTACAGCTGATGAAGTGTTTCATGTGTGGTTCCTTTTATGGGATGCGCTGATAAAACGTGGCATTTCTTTCCCTAAAATCAGAATGTGCAAAAAGTTCATTTTATAGCATGAAGATTAGGGTTGAAAAAGTCATATTTATCTGTTGCTGCCTCAGACATCCCGAGCTGCATAAATATCCTGCTCAGTGTGTTTGCCAGGTATGTGTTCCAGTGTAAAAGCGCAGCTCCGAAACCGGGAAAAATGTTTGGAAAATGGGTTTGGGGAGCGGTTTGCGTTGCTGGGAGTCAGCACTGGTTTGTGGGGGTGCTTGGGGTCTCTCTGGGTTCTGTGCCAGTGCAAAGGGACCCCAAAGGCGGGTGGGATGGAGGGGAGGCTGTGCTTGGAGGGGTGCTGGGCACGTCCTGAGGATCGCGCTCCGTTTCAAACCCGCGTTCCCGGACAGAACCAGAGCAGTGCGAGGGTAACGCTGACACTTCCCCACGTACCCAAAGGAGCTGCAAGCCCAGACTTAACAGACACCTGCTCCTCCTTTAATTTAGCTTTTCAGGGGAGCTAAGCCTGTGCAGGGTGTTGCTGTCATGTCTTGTTCCCATCACCTTCCGGGCGTTGGAGCGGCGGCTCTGCAGGGTCTGCTCTGGAATGACAACATGTCCACAAGGAATTTCTCCATCTCACCCTGTGAAACAGAGCTACCCCACCTGACTCACAGCAGCCCTCATTCCTGAAGGTTCAAAAGGCTCAAATAACTGATGATGATTCAGAAAATATGAGGCTGAAACTTTTATCCTTGGAAATCCGTGTGAGATTGGACACAAATGACTGCGGCGTCTGACCCGTGCGGTGTTGGATGTGCCCATTTCACAGTCTGGGTTTCCACAAATACTCTCAGCACCTGCAGGATGAAAGTTTAGTGGTTTGAAAGCCATGAGGAATAAGAGGCAGGGGAAGGAGCTGATCCCCAGCCCAGAGTTGCCGTCATGCGTTCAGCAGGTGCTGCTTTGTCCATTCCGGAGTCTCAGATTAATTCTTTGAAAGCTTTCAGCCAGATCATCAGTGGTGTGGAAAGATGTGCAAGGGAAAAAGGAAAGGGAACAGAGAAAACAGTGGTTTTCTGCTTCCAGGGCTGTGTATGGGAAAGAAAACAACTGTTCTGCAGCTTATTGGGTTCATCCATCACTGAGGGACACGGCACAGCTGGAGGTGTGGGGAAGCACGGTGTGCATTACACAGAATCCTGGGATCACAGAGGCTGGAAAAGCCTCTGAGCCCATCCAGTCCAAGCATTCCCAGCACTGGCAAGGCCACCAGTGCCCCATGTCCCCAAGTGCCACATCCACATGGCTTGGAAACCCCTTTGGGGATGGGGACTCCACCCCTACCCTGGGGAGCTGTGACAAGGTTTGGTCACCCTTTCAGTGAAGAAATTTTCCTTATATTGAAAATATTGAATCTAAGACTTGTCTGGTGCAACTCAAGGCCTTTTCCTCTTTTCCTATCCCTTATTCCCTGGGAGTAGAGCCTGATCCCCAGTTGACTTCACCCTCCTGTCAGGAGTTGTTGGGAGCAATGAAGTCCCACCTGAGCCTCCTTTTCTCCAGGCTAAAATCCCTCAGCAGCTCCTCATCAGACTTTGCTCCAACTACCTTCTGCCCTGGGGTACATCCCATCCCTAAATGGCCTTGGTCAGGTTTTGGGTGGTTTGTTAGGGAAAGCAAAGTGGGGAGGCAAATCCTGCTGGGATCTGTGTGTGGAGAACATCCTCCAGCCCTGCAGTTTTGTGCTGCTGAAGAAGTCCCATGTCCCACCTGGCTGTGAAATGTCACCTCTTCTGTATTCTGGACACTGCACAGAACCACTTGTATGGGTGATGTTAGTGGCTTCGATTTATTACTGCTCTTACTGCAATTATTGAATTTGCTCTGAGCTCTGCTGTTGGCAAATATGTCAGTGAGGTGTTGTTCTATTAGTAGGGAAAAATCCAGAGTGAGGAATGGGCTAGAGAGATGAACAACAAAGATCTGTGGTGTCTGGTGTAAAATATGAGGTTATTTTGGTGGGGAAATACTTCTATAGAAAGTTGTAGATGAAAGAAAATAGCAGAACAATATCTAAGGCCCAGCCTGACGCAATAAAATCATTTTGGTGTCAAAACCCAATGTCAACAGCACCCCTGGTGCTTGAAGCCATCTCCTTGGTCCTCCTGGGATGAACTTCACCACTCTGAGGTGCAAGTACAGGAAAGTTTTTTCTTTTAGCTCTTAGGGATTTATCAAACAATACAACCAGTGTATCTCATCTCTGCCTATGAAAATTACATTTAATGCATCTCCTGTTTTTCACTTGTGGGAATGAGGTTGGAAAGTTCATGTGTTCCTCTCCTGTTATGCCAAAGTTCTATAATGGAAACTCTCACTGCCTCCAGATTTTATATTTCAGCTACTGGCTTTGTAGAGATGAAAAACTTCTATCACCCTGTAAAGTAATCCCTCTTAAACCTTCCAATTCCTATAAAGTTTTCTAATTCTTGAAAACTTTTCTATCTCTCCTTTGGTTTTACGTGCCAAGGATTGAATTTTTTAGAGGGAGGTATTAAAAACTGGAAAAAAAAATCACATTCACTTTCAGTTACAAAAATTAATTAGCCCAAAAATTTCAATTTTCATAGTGGCAAGTCATACTAAATTAGCTTTCCTGTGGGAAAAAGAAAAGTTCAATTAAAACAAAAGGCTTGTGTGGAAGAGATTCTACAAACTATTTCAAGTTCAGTTTTCAGATGGGTGACAAATTAAGAGGGATATTAAGATTTTACTCAGGTCTGCGCTTTAAGAAACTCTAGCTTATACCAGAGAGAAAAAGATAAATAGAGTCAGTTCTGCATGACTTCTGATATAAAAACTAATAGGATGGAAAATTACTTGGAATTAGAAGAAGTGGCTTGATATTAGATAATTAACAGTGCTTAGTGGAAGTTCTGGAACAGCTGAGTGACAACAAGGATGTTCTCTGTCTATAACCTGAGAGCAAAGGCTCTTGTTGATGCAAGTTATTTAAAAACCTTTTTTTCCTTTGGATTTTTCCTCTTGTTCCTCGTAGTGCTCAGTGCCCAGATATCGTGGTGCTGCTCAGAGCCCATCTCAGGGTTTGACCCAACTGGCCAGACTCATCCCATTTATCCTGGAAAAAAAAATATGAATTGATGAATGGAGAACATAAATTCATAGTGGTTTTGGTCCTGACTTCTGTGAGGAGAAGTGAATAATTTCTGAGGCCCATACAGCCTGAATTAGTCCTTACACTCTCAAAACTTAACAAAAATTTAAGTTATCTCATTTAGTCTGGAACAAGTCACCTTTTCACATGGGCATAACCTCAGGTGGGTGAAGATTTACAGGTTTTTGATGAATACAAGGTTTTGAAAAGCACCTGTGAGCATCTGATTGAAAGTCAGAGGCAGTTTTATCTCTGTTGATGAAATCCCTGATTGCAGAGAGGGATTTGCATGAGCAAAGGAGATCAGGGCAGACTCTGGAGGGCAGGAAAGGAAATTCAATATCTTTTTTTTTTCCTTGATAGTTTGGGGTCATGTCCAGGAACATGCCCTGAGTCCCGAGCCTTCTCTGGCTGCCTGTCCTGGTGGACAAGTAACAATTGCTTTGAGTTTGTTTATGAAAATTGGTAAGAACATGAGAAATTATCTCCTGGAACAGGCTTGGCCCAGCCTTCTGCATCTGGAAGTGCAGTGGGAGATGCTGGTCAGGGAGAGCAAAATCTTCCCAGAAACACAACAGCTTGGAACTGTTGGGAAGCACCAGCAGTGAAAATATTGAGGCTGGGCTAACTTTCATTTTCCCTGCCTTTTTTCCCCCAGATGCTGGGTGTCAGGAGGACATCAGGAACTCATTTTGACACTGGATTTCTTTTTGGAGCTGTTGATTAAGTAATTCTTCCTTTTAGGAAAGATTTTCATGACTTCTAAGGGCTCAGGTACCTCATTGTGTTATTGTGTAGTTTAATCTTCAGTTTGGCCAAAAACTCTGCAGGGACTTACTTTGGGTTGGGTGAGAAGGTTGAGTCCTTAACCCACAGAAATTTGCTTCCCTGCTTGAATCCAAGAAAAACAGTGGTGGGCTGGATGTGTGGTGTTGGGAACAGCCATGGAGTTAAATCACTGGATGTGGGAGATGCTACCTTTGGTCTAGCCTCAAAATCCCATAGATGGATGGACAGGAATCTGAATAATGGGAAAATATCTTTGGGTGGGTTGGAAGAACCCAATAACTCTTGGAGGTGATAAAGACAATGGAAGAGGACAGGGAATACATTTTGGAAAACTCTGAAGTCTGAGGCAGCAGGACAAAATAGTGAGAAGGATTTTCCAAGGGTGATGCATTCTCTAACAGCTCTCAGACTCAAGCTAATCAGAGAAATTAGAAATTTAAAATATTTTGCCAAGGCCCTTCTCAGAGTAAGATTTTCATGGAGACCTTGTTTTCCTCAAGAATGCCCTGAGCCCTGCTTTGTTTTAGCATGGCTGAGCCTAAATTAACATTCCATTTTGGCTCTTTTGTGGCCACAATCTATCTGTAACAGGAGATTTATCCCTGCAGCTGGCATGGCAAGTGCCTCAGAGAGATGAGGCCATTGCTACCACACAAATATTTTCTTTTTCCACGCTTTCCCTTTGAAGGGGTCACACAAAACAAGGTTTGGGACAAAGTAGCACAGGAGGAGAGACAAAACTTCAAAATGTCTTTTTTTCTTTTTCGTGGCTGTGGTTACTTTCCCTTTTAATGCAAAGGTTAAAAAAGCAAGTTCAATTTGCAAAAAAAAATATGGTTTAATAAGTTGTTAGTGCTCTGGTTTGCAAAATACCATTAATATAATTTTTTTTTTTCTGTTGAGAATGCTCCCCAGCAAGAACAAATCTCTCATGAAAACCTCCTCTAAAGAAGAATAAAAATGGCTTTTATGTGACAAACTCCTGAATTAAGTAATACTTGGATGTTGAAAGATCACAACAGAGCTGGAACAAAAGAGAAAAGTCTGACTGAAAAAGCAAATCATTCAAATGTGCCTGGCAAAGGGTATTCAGGGTTTGCTGTCTTGAGGGTTTTCACCCATCACTCAGGCTGCTGTCAAACAAAACTCTTCAGACTTGCAGGGTGCAGCTAGAGATTGTCTTCTTCTCATCAGGGCAGGGAACCAGAGGGAAAGATCTGTGTCCTTCCCTTCTGGTCAGGAATTTGTGGATTGATAGGGTGGTTCAAGTGTCTGGGAATGAAGTTTGACACCAGCAGCCTTCCAGTGGCTAAAGGGGCTCCAGGAGAGCAGGAGAGGGACTGGGGACAAGGGATGGAGGGACAGGACACAGGGAATGGCTTCCACTGCCAGAGGGCAGGGATGGATGGGAGATTGGGAATTGGGAATTCCTGGCTGGGCTGGAATTCCCAGAGCAGCTGTGGCTGCCCCTGGATCCCTGGAATTGTCCAAGGCCAGGCTGGACAGGGTTTGGAGCACCCTGGGACAGAGGGAGGTGTGCCTGCCCATGGCAGGGGGTGGGATGAGACCCAAACCTTTCCAGGATTCTGTCAGGAGAGGGGAATTTGTGCTCTAAGGAGCAGCTCATGCTCAGAGCTGTGAGGGGGAACAGCCTGGGAGGGGCTGGGCTGGGGGATTTGGAGAAGCTGGTGGAAAGCACACGAGGCAGAGCTGTAGGAGCTCCAAGGTTTCCTCCAGCAGCTGGAGGAGCTCTCAGAATTCCTGTGGGTGACCTCAACAAGTGCTGCAAGGGCAGCTGGTTGGTTGGAAGCCATGCAGGATGTTCCTGGGGAGCATTAGGGACAATTCAGGGGTGTTTTCTCCCTGGGCTGGCTTGTTTTGGGGAGGTGCTGTGCTGGATCTGCTGCTGAGGAGTGAGGAGCTGATGGGATGTGCAGCTCTGGGTCAGCCCTGGGGACAGGAGCATCTCAAACCTTTTTAAACACAGTGGGAAGTGAGCAGGGGATGAACCCTCCAGAGATGGATCTGCCCTTGAAGCTGGCTCTGCCTGGAGCTGGTGTTTGGAGCAGACACCTCCAGAGGTCTCCCAGATGTGGTTGTTCTGTGAGTCTCTGCTTTCTCAGTTTGTACCAAAAGTGGAAACTGCGAGAGGTTTATTTTATGAACGCCAAATCTTTGTCCTGTGGGTTTGCTTGGCTGTTTGCTGATTTGTAGAGCTGGTTTTTTGTTTGTTTCATTTTTTTTCCTAGCCCTTCCATTATGTTGTTACCTGACTATGACTTCTTGGAAGTCAAATTTGGGTTCTGGTCCTTTATCACAAAGGAAAGGCAAAATGCAACCTAAAATACAACCTACAGGCAGTTCTGTTTCTTCTGGCCTTTTAGTCCTAATAGTCTCACCTAATATATGAATTCGCTTTACCCTGTTTCTGTTGAACCATCAAAATACAAAGGAAATGGGAATTCATGTTTGTGCTGATAGAAAATGCAGTTATTGAGAATTTTATGAAATGGCTGGCTATAATTTCAGAGCATTAAGATAATTTACTAGCCCTATCTACCAGTGCTAAAATAGAAATATCTTTACATTTTCTCAGTATTGTACTCTTTTTGACACCTTTTTTTCTCTCATCTTTCAATATTCAGTGTTTTCAGTTTCTGCTGCATTTGTGGAACATTACACTGGTTGGCCTGTAAATGTTACAATTATTTGGTTATAAGAACTAGATCAGTTTATTAGGGGAAAAAAAACCACTAATGATGTTTGCATTTAACAAAAATTTGTTTTCCTGGACAATATTGGGCCAACATTGATTCAGCTACTTTATTCATTTATTTATTTATTTAGAAAATGCATTACCACTCCCTTTTTACCTTAAAAGCTCTTGATATGCTTGGAGAGGCTGATACCTGCATCCAGGTGAGGGGTTTGAGGTTCAGATTATTTCCTAAGAGCTACAATTCTTATAAATCACCAGGTAAATTTATATGGAATTAATTGTCCTTTCCCTGCCAGCTTTCAAAATCTCTGAGAATACATGGATTCAGATGGGAGTTTTATAACTCATGTTCAGATTTTGCAGAAGTTTTGATCAAGGAAACGTTCAGT
Source organism: Buphagus erythrorhynchus (assembly GCA_013400855.1). Classification (NCBI taxonomy): domain Eukaryota; kingdom Metazoa; phylum Chordata; class Aves; order Passeriformes; family Sturnidae; genus Buphagus; species Buphagus erythrorhynchus. The sequence goes on along the minus strand of VZTT01044119.1, from coordinate 21,551 downwards.
TTTTTTGGGTACTCCCTCTAGTGCTGAAGGTGCTGCATGGCTGAAAAAACAAACAGATCTGTATTCACCAACCCAGGGAACGAATTAATATCATCTTTTATTTCTTTGTTGTTTCAGTTCCTTTTGGCTTTGCTCTCATGGGAACTTAAGCCCATTTGAGCTGGTGGCAAATGTGCTGTGTGACCAGCTGTGCTTGAAAAATTAGGGATAAGTTGGGCTTTAAAGATAAAATTGTTTCAAAATTTGCCAAATACAAAAGAACAACAAGAAAAAGCCTTTGTCGGTCAGTGACTGATCATTAGACAAAATGATTGGTCCCTAAATTAATCTTATATTCAGGCATCTATTTGTTACAGTTCCTTGCAGCCACATTTAAACTGGGGCTGGAAAGAAAGACCTGGATGAAAGCAACTTGGATTTTTCAGTTACATAAAACTCTGAAAGGCTTTTACAAATTGCTTCTGTGTGGGAGGCAGCTTGCTGCAAAGCTGTCACTTGAAACTTTATCAATCAGAAGACAGTGCTGGTTTTAATTATGTAGATTTTCAAAGTAAAATAACTTTTTTTTTTTTTTTTTTCCCCTTGCTTGAAAATGTAGAACAGAGTCAGGTGAGATCTGGAACAATCTGAAACATTTTTGAAGAGTTTGCTGGGCTTAATTGAAATATCTTCAAAAAGCTGGCTTTTATGAAGTGTAGTAGAGTCGAAGCATTTTTAGCTTTCTTCTTTTTAAAAGAAAGGCCCTTTTTCTCCTTGTACATTGTGCAAATTGTCACTAACTTCTAATTATCTCTCTATCCAGCTATGGTGCCCATCTCAGTGCTGTAAAGATCTCCACTCTTTGTGTTTTTATGGCCTAATTTCGGTGCCTTGAGCCCAAAAATAATGTGATGCTGTAGAATTCCATGTCAGTGGAGGCAGAGCTCTGACCAATCCCCTTCTGGCACTGGCACTCTGCAGTTGTCACCAAACAGGTAAAATCCCTGCAGACATCCTGGAGTTTGCTGAGGAAGCTCCAGAGCTCTGTTAGAGATGCCACGAGGCTCCTGCATCTTCAGGGAGCAGAAACAATGAGCTGGGTTTTATGCTGCTCCAGCAGGAGAGACGGTGGGAAAGGAATGTGAATTAATCATGAACACTCCATTTTGCTAATGTGTTTGGTGATGGGGGAGAGAGACAGACAGAGTGTTTCCTTTTGCTCTCTTCCTTTTTGGGTTGTTTGACTTCATTAGGAGTTGGATTTTGCTGTTTGTTCTCACTCTGGGAAGCATGCTGCACTAACATGTCACGTCGTGGTGACAGATATGTTCTCCAAAGCCTCTTCTCCAGTGTTTATTGTGCAGCACAGTTGGCACCACTACCTGTTGAAATTGGATAAAATCATGATTTCTACCAGAAAAAGGCACTTAGGCTCTGATTTCTGCTGGTTTTGACACCGGCTCTTTCTCTTCCCAATCATCTTTCTTAATTCCCTCTCCTCTGGCAGTGCTGTCCTTTTCCTCAGCCTGGTGCTTGTAGGTTGTCTGAGAAATCCTCCCAGCGTTGTTGCCCAGCATGGGGGTGACTGAGCCCTGCATGGAAGAGCTGCTGATAAAAATGATGGATTGCAGCTCTGCTTCTGGGCTCCTTTCAGAGCCTGGGCTGGCCCAGTGCTCAGCTGGGACAGGGTCACAGGTCCTCACCCCCTGACTCTTTGCAGATTCCCTTTGTGAACTTCCACTGCCTTTTCCACGTCCTTTTTCCTCCTCTGCCTGGAGTCAGCCTTCCTGCCACTTCCCTTCCCCTGGCTGCTTTGTCTTCTCCTCCAGCTCTGCTTTAAATCACGTTGTGTTTTTGGATTCCACCCCTCCAAGGCCGTGACCTCTTCAGTGAACTTGAAGAATGGGCTTTTCTGTGGCTGGGAGTCTCTCAGGGTCACCACTGCTGCCTCTGCTCTCTGGGAGTGGGGCACATCAAAGTCAACTGTCCCAGTTTTTGGCATGCAGACTCGGAGCCAAAAAAAGAAAAGTGGCAGTACCTTTGGGAATTTATGGCTCCCAACCCCTGGGTTCTTTTAGGTCGCTCAAACAAAAGTGCCAACTGCTATGGAGGAGCTCTTTTATCCCTCCATTGCCCAAACTCCTGGCTCAGCACAAAAATTAATCAGGAGTGTTGTGGATGTAGAGGCTGGCCCCCAGAGAGATTCCCACCGTGCCAGAGATCCCAGTCTCCATCTCTGCCCTTCCTTTTGTGATCCAAGACCTCTGAGTGTGAAGACATTCCAAGAGAAGCTTATCTGAGGACTGGCTTCCTGTTCCCAGGCTGGCAGAGAAGTCCTTGACTCCATCCATGTAATCCCAGGGAAAGGGAAGCTCAGCAGAGCCCTGAGGTCCAGGAAAAGTTCCCAGTGGAGCCCTGGAGCAGCACATGGAGCTTGTGATGATCCCCTCAACGATCTAGTTCATGAATTCCCATGTGGCCCTTGGTGCCTTCAGAGCAGTCATGCTGCTGCAGGGACCACATCCAGAAACTTCTCTGGAATGCACTCACGGAGTCATTTAGGCTGGAAAAGCCCTCTTAGATCACAGAGTTTTTGCACTGCCAAGGCCACCACTGACCCATGTCCCCAAGTGCCACATCCATGTGGCTGTTAAATCACTCCAGGGATGGGGACTCCCCCACTGCCCTGGGCAGGTGATCTTTTTGGGAAGAAATTCCTAATATCCAACCTAAACCTCCCCTTGCATAACTTGAGGCTGTTTCCTCTTCCTGAGCCCGACCCCCACCTTCCTCACTGCTCTTCCAACTCCAGCAAGATTGGAGGGAGAGATTCACCTTTGAGCCTGTTCCTGGTTTCTGAGCCCAAGGAAGGATGGATGTTCTCACAACACTTCTGAAATCCACGTAGAAGCCAAACTCCACTCTCTTGTTTACTTGTCTATGAGTTATGCCTGGAAATTACCTAAATTTATTTGCAACTAGTTGAGCATCTTGTGATTCATAGGTGTCTTCCCAGTAGTACTGCAGTAGATGGTTACTCACATCTAGCAAAGCCTCCAAATTTTATTTTCAAGCTGCAGGCTGTGAAGTGGGATTGACAGTTGCTGAAATTTATGGCATTTGTAGTCATAAAAGAAAATATATTTGAAGTAGCACCCAACTGTGTTTGGATTATAGGTTATACACCCAGAGCACTTCTGACATTTCTGCACTACCCCAAATGGAGAAGGATGAGGAGAATTCACCATTTAGAGATTTGGGTCTAAAAGAAGGGGTCTAGAAGTTGGCAAAATCTGCTCTTAAACTTCTCTCACCTCATTTAGGAAAAATGGGGTGATTTAAAATGCCATCCTGAGATTGACATGAAAATTTGAAGCCTGTATCAGCGACTGTTATGTAAATGGTTCTTGAAAAGTCTCTGGATCATTTACTCAGAGGTGTATTTAAAGGAGGAAATGACTTATTCATACATTGTTTCATGAACTCATACTGTGATTTTTTTTTTCCCCAAGCTACTTGAAAGGAGGCTCAGAGGATTATGAGAGCGTAGAAAGCCACGTGATAAACAAGGGCAGTGGAGTGGGTATGGAGGTGACAGGAAAACAAAACCTGGCAATAAATACTGAACAAACAACTGAGACAACAAAACAAGCTGAATTAAATTGCTGAGCCAAGTCTTGACTTGAGATCTTTTCAGTGGGAATGTCAGAAATTCTTTCAGGACTTTGACTTGCAAACAATTGAGCGTTTCCAGGGAAGATGCTCTGATAATATCCACCTGTCTTAGGCATTGCTCTGGGGTTAACTCTTGCTTGGGAAAGATTCTGGCCTTTTTATAGGGTTCTGTATGCTTTTAAGCCTTGAGAAATAATAATTTTTTTTAATCTAGAAGGACATTAGGAAGGACCAACCTGGGCAGCTGGGAGTCACTGGGATGCTTCAGTCCTGTGACCCATCTGATTACCTGGGACCAATACAAAGATTCTTCCCATAATAGCACTGCTGACCCCATAATAATGTATTTGTGATTTGATTTATTCTTCCTAGAAATCTTTTTAATATGTCTTTATTGCTTCTGATTTAATTAATCCCTTTCCAGTTCTTCTTTATCTGAGATGTTCTGTTTATCCAGCAGCTCATGCAGCCACAAGGTTATTGTAGCTCAGAGGAGCTTTATATGTTTTGTACCTTTGATTAGCAGGGTTTCTGTTCATTTTTTAATACTTTCTTGATTCCCTTATGGTTCAGGTCTGTGGGAAACATCAAAACATCTCATTTAAAAGCAACTTGGTAGAGAAATGCTCATAAAGAAAATCCAGTTTTCTGTAAATCCCCATTTCTGTATCAGGTTTGTGTTGGAAGCTGTGTCCATAGCAGAAAGGCACCATGGAATATGTTGGATTGGCTATTTCTGCTTCTCTGAAACTGTAATTGAAGTATTAAACTTACTATGGGCTTTTCTTTAGGCTCAGATTAATTTCTAAGTTAACAGATACACGCACTGTCTCTAATTTTACATTTGGGTTTAAGTACACTTTTATTCTTTGTTCTTAAATTATTTTACTTCTTATTAATCATTGCAGATCAGTTTGACTGGATGGAAAATAAAGTCTGGAAAAGGCTAAATCTTGACTGCAATGAAAACATATCTTTCTATCTGATGGAGCAACTTCCCAGAGGGAATAGATTTAATTCAGCAAGGAGGGTTTTTCAGAAGCTTTTGTCTTCTGCCCTCTCACAGACAAATTTTGGCAGAAAAAGAGGCTGCAGCTCAGTATAATCAATAACTGGACTGCCTTTCCTTAGGCTCCTTCAGGCTGAGGTTTAATTTGGTGTCTTGCTGGGATCTGTGCAGACCCTTTCAGAATCTCAGAATCATTAAGGTTAGAAAAGACCCCCCAAGCTCATCAAGTTCAACCTTTGGCCAAAGCCCTCCATGCCTGACCATGATTTCAGTGAACAATTTTTTCCTAATATCCAATCTAAATCTCTCCTGGCACAACATGAGAGAGGACTTAGGTCTGGAAAGAGGAAGAGTTTCCAGCAAGGCTGAGTTTGGCTTTGTGTAGGTTGGGGAAGATCAGTTTGTCCTCAGGGAGAGATGGACTGCCACTCCTTCAACTTGAAGAAATATTAAATTTCAGAGATCCCTGTGTGTTGCTGTTGTGATATTCTCACTTTTATCTGAGTTTTACCTGGCAATGAAAATTTCCCAGGATGTCAGGGTGACTCTGAAATGCTGATACCTCATGGATACAAATTGGAATGAAACTGCTGCTGGCTACAGCTGCTGCTGTCGAGATAGAGAATAACACTGATAAATGTAATGTAGGGCTCCTACTGTTGCATTTTTATTTGATCTTGGGATGCCTAGCTCCAGTTTGGATGTAGAGCTGCAGAAACCTTCATGGTTTGGCCATTCACATTCATTAATGGCTTTAAATCAATAAACCAGAGTCCGTGTATTTGCCACAGCCATGGATGGAGAATTATGGCTCAGATCTCCTTGGCTTAATTTCCCTGTGTTCAGCTGGGTCTGGACTTGAAGACAAAGGTGAATATTCAGGGTCATGGAAGTGAAAAGGTATCAGGGATTTTCTCCTATTTATCATTGCCAGTTGTACAGAAAAGACACTTTTGGACTGAAAACTCCTCGGTGCAATGCAATGATTGATTGTGTTATATTGGGAGTTATTTTTCATAAAATGTAACTCAGAAGCTGAATGCTGAACTATGAAAGCCTGTTTTCTCAGTGCCCCTCTCCTGGGGCTGGTTTGGAAATGTCCTTGGAGGAATCCTGTTGTTCTTTGCCTCTCTCAGAGCTGTCTCCAGTGATCTGTGGAAGCAAAGGGTGCCCTGAGCCTCTGTAGTTAGATTTAAACAAAGATTTACTCAATGCAGACACTATGATTGGATTTTGTGGTATTCTGTGCATGGGCCAAACAAGAGAAATCTTGTGTTTGAAACATCAGTTTGTGGCAGCAGGAAGAACTTAGTCATGGAACCTCAGAGTTGCAGGAGGCAGGAAAATGGTGCACGGGAAAATTAAGCTTAAATCAAGGCATTGTGGTTAAGATTTAATCCTTGTTTTTCAGCAGAGAAAAAATGTGTAACTCAAACACTGAGGAGAGTACAGTTATAAATCTGAATAATAAATCAGGCATGTGTTTAGGCAAAGGCATTGCTTGTGTCCCTCTTGAAATATAGACCTGTGGTATTTCTTATTCAAGTTAGGAAATAGAACTTCAGGACAGTAAAAACAAAATTCTTTGCTTAGCTCCACAAGGTAATAACTCACCCAGTCCATCTCCATGTGATGCACATATGTTAGAGAGAGATAAATCAAGTGATGATAAGAGTTATTAATTGTCCACATAAAAAAGCTTGGGCCTGACCTCAGGCTGGTGGAAGGGATGATCAAACCAGAATGGAGTTTGCAGAGAAGGAGGCGAGAATAAATCCTTTTCATGTGTCTTCCCAGATGTGATTTTCCTTCCCTCTCTGCCCATCAGCTGTTTGTCTTTATTATGCATGGTGTGGGAAAAGTGGAATTAAACCTATTCCTTATTTTGCTTCTGTGTGTTTAGTCCCTTCAAGCCCTGCTAAAAGTCCATCTTCCCTTTCCTCTGTGACCATGGATCAAAGCCTCTTATATTCAGTGCCCCAAGCAGATGATTGCCTTTGGGTCCTTTTTAATTTGCTGTCTATGTGTGAATGTTTTTTTAGGATTGAGATAGATTGAGGTAGTGAAATAGATCTGGACTCTGTGTTTCTTGCTCTGTATATTAAGGAAAAAAAGCAATAGGTGTGCCTTGAGGCTTCAAATCCCACAGAACTGGATTTTCTTTCTGTTTTATTGGACTGTGTAAGTGGTTTGTTGCTTATTTTTATTTACTATTCAGAAAGCGAAAATGTGAATGCAAGTATAAACTTCACTAATTCTGATAGGCAGCTTAATAAATAATAGCAAACCCTAAATTTTTCAGCGTCACCATTGCTCTGAGAGCTGAAATGCTGAACACTTTAGAAGCAAAACAAGCTGGGTCCTTTATTCTGAGATTTTTGTGTACAGTAGCCCCAAATCCTACCTGCTCTGAAGAGCTTTTTGTGCACACAATCACATCTTTTAGGTATTTAGATATTCAAAGTACCTTCTGTGCAGAAGCAGCAGAGATCAGGGCCTAATGGGACAAGAAACAGAAGAAAGAGCTCATTGTCAGGAGGTAATAACTCCTTGTCATTCTCCGTGGGAGGCTGGTGGAGGTTAAAAAAATTGGGAAAGAGTGTTGCTAAGCACTTGCCATATCATGTCTTGGTTAACCAGAATATCCTTAAAACCAGGATAGGTTTTAAGATCTCCTCTCCAGAAAGTTTTAAGTAACTGTCCTGCAGCTTTTTGCTGGAAAGTGAAGCTGAATTTACTTAGTCAGTCTTCTGAGATAAGTAGAAAATAGATAAGTATTAAAAATACAGCATTGTCTGACCTCTGAGAGACCCTTCTGGAATATTTTATCTCTATATTAAGATTGTCCCAGTAGTATCTCATATTTATTTGTCACTTTTGGTTCTCTTGATCTCGAGCAGCACATTTCTGTAATGTGATCCTAACCCCCCAGTTTTCTGGAAATGCTCATTTTTCTGTAAATTACCCACATGGGGACTTTGAGGTGGCAGTGTGGCCATTCTTCATGAATCCACTGGCTGCTCATTACTTGGAATCTTCCTTCACCTCCATCCTGGCAACGTGGAAATTCATTTCCCAACTCCAAACCTCACCAGAATCCCCTCCTGCAATCAAAGTCTGGCGATTGCCCTCCAGAGCCAGGGAGGCTCTTTGACATTTGTTAGCTGGCTGATCTGTTTGAGAAATCTTACATAAACTCCAGCAGGGGAGCTGCCAATTCCTGCACGTTGGAGGAGAAATGCTTCCTTATTTGGAGAGGTTTGCTCCTACTTGGGGCCACAATAGTGGTTTCCAAACGCCTCTGGTATTTGATGACTGTGGCATAACTTTGGAGGGCTTTGTGTGCTTTGTGTGCCTCCTTTCAGCTGTTTTGAGATCAGAGAGAGTCCTTGTCTTTGCTGCCTTTGGAGTGGAGGGACATGAAGGGAGGGGTGGGCTTGTTCTAGCCCAAAAACAACCTACAGAAACACCTCAAAATTAAACCACCTCCTTCATCTTCATCCTCCTTTTTACCTGGATTTTTTTTTTTTTTTTTTTGTTTTTTGTTTTTTGTTTTGCTGAGGAATGGAAAACAGAAATATGAGAATTTGTCCGAATTTCTGGCAGACATCATAGCTGGCTGCTCAGCTTTGGGAAGGGTCCTCACCTTCCCCATGGGCAGGATGTCCAAGGGCAGCAGCAGCCTGGGCTGGGTCCTTGGCATGGTGTGATGCTGCTGTGGTGTGATGCTTGTCATCCCTTGGGACAAGGGTCCCTGTCCAGGGAAGGGGCTGGAGCTTCAGGAGTGGCTGAAAGAGCCCAGCTTGGAGGAAAGGAGGATCCAGAGGGATCTTTTCCCTCTCTGGAATTCCCTGACAGGAGGGGACAGCTGGGGGGATTTGGGATCTTATCCCAGGGAACAGGGACAGGAGGAGAGGGAACGGCCTCAGGCTGGCCCAGGGGAGAGTCTGGTGGGATATAAGGAACAATTTCTTCCCCAGAATATCATCTGCTCAGGGCAGTGGTGGAGTTCTCATTTCTGGAAGGATTTAAAAGCTGTGTGGACGTGGCTTTAAAGATGGTTTAAAGATCTTTTCCATTTGAGCCCATCATTCCATGGCCACCAGGGTCACTTCTTCAGCAGTGGTGTGAGGCCACATTTGGGGAATGGAGCTGAGCCTTCTTCCATGGTAACTTCCATCAGTGGATCAAGTGCAGAAATGTCTGTAATTAATCACTTTTGTGGTCTGGAGTGGTGCTGCCAATGTTGTAATGTTGGGGATTCAGAAATGCATTCAAAAAGAAAGGCTGAAAAATCCCTTTCCCTGACCTCTGTATAAACTCAGTCCACCCCCTACATGATGCTTTCCTCACTTTACCTATTTTTTCTCCTTTTATTCCACAAACTCTTTGTTTAGGAATGTGTGTTACTGTTTCTCTGGAATTTATTTGTTGCCATTTCCAGAGTTGGTTTTACATGTTTAATTTTATTATGTTCATGAGGCAACGTTGGCAGGAACGGCGCTATAAAAAGCATTCATTTCATGGAGTGGTACAAACATGTTTTCAGCTGAATTGATGACACTGAATATAAAACACTTCTCATTTGCTCTTCCCCTTAAGGTTTGTTTAATGAACTAAAGTTTTTCTTATTACTTAGAGGTGCAGTTCTTTCTACCCATCCAGAAAGAATACAAAACATAATGTGCATTTATGGCTGCCATTTCTTGGAAATAACCTACTTAAGGAATATTCCTCTGTGAATCTTGGGGTGTTATGGAAATTCCTCCACTCTCTTCTTCTTCCTTGCTGTTTCCCTCTGAACCTTGAACTCCTTATTGTGAATAAAAATGACTCTAAATGAGGAGATCTATGACTTTAAATGAGGAGATCTGTATTAAGAAGCCAGTTGGGAAGGTATCAGAATTTGGATGCAGATTTGTGTTTACACCCAGGGAATTTGTTCGAGGTAATTTTGGGGATTGAGACCATCCTTTTTGTTCTTCAGGTTGCATCGACACTGCCTGTGAAGAGCCATGATTTATTGAATTTACATATGATATCTCTCCCTGGCAGTGGGGTAATATTAATTAAAGTGTTCATTACTGTTTATGATCTGATACCATGCAGGAGGCACTTCCTTAGGGGATTAATAAAGGCTGGGATGGAAACACCTGTGTTTCCAATGCTGTTTTCCATACATTGCTGTCTAGAGGCTCAGAGTGGTCCTGTCTCCATCCAGGACTCATCTTAATGCTTAATTAATTTTCTGGTGGGGCTGTCCAGGTGTGCCAGGTCACGTGGGGAAGCTGGGAAGGGGGAGAGGGGGAAAAGCAGAGCCTGAAGTGAGATAATCTCAGCTGCTTTCCCATGGATGGGTGGGAACATGCACTTAATGCCTCATCAAGGGCTTGATCTCCTGCCCACCACTTCAGCTGACCTAGAATTTAGTGTAAATATTACAAAGAGCTGGAACAAGCTGTTGCATAAACGACTGTGCCTTAGATCCTCACTCTTGTAACTCTTCATCCTCCAGCATAGCTCCTTTTCCCACCACTTATTTATTGACACAGCTCCATCTGGGACAGCTTCAGTTTGGGCAAAAATCAATCATTTATCCAAATTCCCTCACACCTGAAGTGTAAATTAAGGTCACCAACCTCAGGGTGCCATGGCACACCAGTTATGGGCACTGCAAGGAGATGCTACATACCCAGCTGAGTATCTGATAGATATGGGAGACTTGGAAGGGAAAGTTTTGGAGCCAATGACTTATCAAAGCCTGTCAGAACAATCATTTCCCCCCCAATTTCAGTCAATTGCTGCTTGACAATTGAAAAGCAGGGATTCAGAGAGCATTCACCCACGCTGGTTCCTGATCCCCAGTGCTCTGCAGCCATATCCTTGGAATAAAAAGGAAAAGTACACATATGAAGCACCAACTGGAGTTTGCTAAACATGGAGCATATGTGTTATTTAGATTTGGAATGTGGTGAAGTTATGAAGCTATTCTTGGGAAAGAAGACAAATAAATTTCTAGTACATCAAAATAATTTGTAACAAATAGATTCATAAAAAGCTTGCTGGAAGATGGGGCACGAGAGCCCTAAAATTCAGCTTCCAACTGGAGCTTCTCCATCCTGCAATGATGGAGTTCAGGCAGTTTTAGGAATGTGATTAAACACAGGATGTGCTAATGATTGGTAAAGGGTTTTCATCTAATTTTGAAGGACTTTGCAGCCTCTCTGTTATGACTCGGAATCAGACTTTCAGTTCTCACCAGCGTTGCTGAGTCTGAACTCAGAATTGCTCAGTGATGAGTGAATTGTTCAATATAAACTCAGAGTTCAATATAAACTCAGAGTTCCATTGAAGTATTGTGGTCTAGGCTTACCTGTCCATGTGATTATCAAAACTGATGGTAGAACTCAGAATGCAACATTAATTCATTTTTTATTGTATGAGAGGGGGGTAGAAAAGATGCCAAAGGCTGCCCCCAACCCAAATATTGTACAGTGCATATCAAATGAGATCTGAACATCAGTGATTACATTTTTAGTAGGATGAGTGTTCTGACTGAAATACAGCAATCTGTCACTTGGCCTTTCTGTGACATTCAGTGCATTGAAATTACCAGGCAAAGATTGCTTTTTGACATGCTAAATTAACTAAGTTGGAAATTGGAGCTTTATCATGGCTGCTAATTGTTACAGGGAGAGGAAGAGTTGTTTGTCTTTTATATTCTGAGCAGACTATTCAGACAGCAGTTAATAAAAAAATAAAATAAGGATATTCTCCAAAAGGGTCATCCCTGGAAGCAGTAGAATTCGTTAAAAGAAACCACTTTTAAGCTGAGCTGTGGCAGTGCTGAACACTTTCCTTTCAATTCCAACCTATCCATAATTAGAGTTTACTGCAAGGAGATGGAAGACCTGGAAACTCCATTAATATGTGTAAAAAAATGATTTAAAAGAATGTTTTAGTCATTTAGAAGTTTAGATTCAGCATGAATGAGGGTGTTTCACTCCTAAGATTTTGTTCTCTTGATGTTGTTTCTTCAGATATGTAAAAATCCAACTTAACCTAATGCTAAATGATTATGCTTCATATGCTTTGCTAAATCTGCTGCAATCACAACCCGTATGTTTTACTAAAAATTGAATAATGCTTTGTGTAATTATGTTTTCTTTAGCATGGGCTATTTTTTGTTTGCTTTCTACTGATTTTACCAAATGTAATTTTTGTTTCTGAGAGATAAATGATAACTCCATGTAAATTGTGGCATGTTGATGGTCCCAGGACCCTCTCTGTAAAGTTGAGATGTTTCAGATCTGAAATTTTATTTGCTCAAGCAGTCGTTATCTACAAATGTCAACAAATCCATTTATTTTTAGCTCCCAGACAAACAGGAGTTCTGGATAAACGTGTAAATGAAATTCCTGGAGGCTTTTAATTGGTATTTCAATATCTACATCAGTGACCTTGTCATGAGGGACAGATTTCACTGATATTTATCAATTATCTGAGAGGTCTCCAACCTTGGCTTCCTATTCCTAGGTGTGAGATATGAATTCCTGGGCCTTATGCTAAGCAAATACTTAAAGAAATACTTGGCTGGTCTGTGTGGGAGAGTGATAGAATCAGAGAGTCTTAAAATCTCAGACTGATTTGGGTTGGAGGGGACCTTAGAGCTCATCCCATCCCACCCCTGCCATGGGACACCTTGCACTGTCCCAGGCTGCTCCAAGCCCTGTCCAACCTGGCCTTGGACAGTTCTGAGGATGTGGTGAAATTAAGGAAGGATGAAATTAAGAAAAGATCCCTGTCCACGAGATCTGTTAGTCCTACTTTTACTTTTTCTCAAGCAGAAAGAGCTACGAAAGCACATGAGAGATTAGATGACCCTAAACATTTTGGGGTTAATACTGATTTCAGGACAAAGCTGTGAAGCTTTGAGCTGTCCTTGAATTTGGGTGTGTATGTGCAAGCCCAGAGATTTTTGGCACTCTCCAGCCCCAGGTGAGCAGCGTGGGCAGAGCAGCAATGGCAGCAGAGCACGTGGAATTGTGAACAGAACATTCTGTGGGCAGCCTGACACTGCCAGGCACAACGAGATGAATGGGAGCATCAACTGCTTCACTCCTGACAGGATGGGAGTGCATCAATTAGGGAAGGCTCTGCTCATTCATCCCACTCCTGCTCTGGGAGGGAGCTCCAGGTACTGATGGCAGTTTGATGCCAGCTCATGGAATTTTGATTTATGAGGCTGTGCCAGTCCTGCTGCCCATCCTCCCTCTGGTAGTGCCATCCTGGGAGCATGTCCTGGATTAAGGGAGTGGGATGATCAAAGGGAGGGAGAGCACAGCGTGTGATTTGTGTGCAGACCACATAGACCTGTATAAATCTGCTCTGTCCCCTGTTTGCTTCCAGGGAAATAACTCTTACCCAGGGTGAAACCACGGGAATTCAGTGGGATGGTGTGAGCAGCATCCCTTCCCAATCCCTGTGGTCAGGGATGGGCAGTGTGGTGACAGCTTCCTGCAGAGCTCCTGTTGGGGCTGAGAGTCTAGCAAGGGATGTAGAGCTTCATGTGATGCTGATGTATTGAATGGTTAATTCAGAAAAATGGAAAATAGAAATTTTAGGAATTTAGGAATAGAAATTTTTAGGAAACCATGAGGGTGTTTCTTTGTCAAGTCGTTAGTTTTTCCAAATCGTATTTGGGGAGAAAAGGAGCACAAGGCACTAAGAGCTTGATCCAACCACTGTAATCCAATGTGTGTGTGAGGAAGAAAGGTGCATGGCTGATCCAAGCAAAGTTTTATCTTCCATTCTTTGCTGGGCATGCAGTGTTGCCTTCACAAGATGTTAAATTCATATTAACACCTAAATGTCTGCAGACCTGCAGCACAGCTCCTCTGAAGGCATCCTTGGCTTCCCTGAGCTCTGGCACAGGTGTGGAGCTCCCATTACCAAATCTGCTCCCTGTGGGTGAGGTGGGGGAATCCAGAATTTGGAGATGTCCCATCCCTGGAAGTGTCCAAGGCCAGGCTGGGCAGAGCTTGGAGCAACCTGGGATAGTGGAAGGTGTCCCTGCCCATGGGGAAGGGAACAAGGTGGGCTTTAAGGTCTTCCAACCCAAACCATTGCAGGATTCCATGATTATTATGCATCAATAAATAAATGAATAAAATATTGTTTATTCATTAGAAAGATTAATGGTGTGACACAGGAACCATAATGCAGGGAGTGAAGAAGTGAAGAGTAAAGCAGCCGTGTTGCTTTATCACAGGGACTGCAGCTCTTTTAATTACAGACTAAATTAGTTAATACAAGTAAAGAGAGAAAATGAGACCCCTTGTGAGGAGGATGGAGTGCACTGTCAAAGCCTGTCCCATTTCCTGGTAATTAGTGGGTAGGAGGCCGTGGTGCTTCCCGTGCTGCTCACCTCCTGTTCCACCACGTCTACACACGGGATTAAATCAGGGAGCAGAGGAGCTGGGTGTAGGTGGAGGTTGTGTCTCAGAAGTTTTGTCTCGAAGCTTTTGGATCATGTGGCCTTGTAAAAGAAGTGAGAGACTGAGGACAGGTGTGTAATAATGTTCCCCAATATTTTGGCTTGCGGTGTGAAGACACCTTTTTAAAGTAATTGTTATAATTAGAGTTTGCAAAACATTTGGAGTGATACAAGGGTGCCGTGAAGGAATGTGAGGTAGGAGAAACATTCTTGTATTTTAGTATTTCAGGAACACTCTTGATAAATTAGGAATTTAGTTATTGGTAATTTTCTTTTTCAAATTTGCTCAGTATAACCTGTTCTAATGTCTCTGAGGGGAACCAGGGTGGAGCAGGGTTCAGTGCCTGAAGGGGCTCTGAGAAACTGCAGAGGGACTTGGGACAAGGGATGGAGTGACAGGACAAGGGGGAATGAATTCAGAATGACACAGAGTGGGTTAAATGGGATATTGGGAAGGAATTCCTGGCTGGGAGGATGCTGAGGCCCTGGCACAGGTTCCCAGAGCAGCTGTGGCTGCCCCTGGATCCCTGGAAGTGTCCAAGGCCAGCTTGGATGGGGCTTGGAGCAGCCTGGGACAGTGGAAGGTGTTGGGGGGGGAACTGGATTATCCCTAAGGTCCCTTCTAAGCCAAACCATTCCATGGTTCTGTGGCACCTTCCAATACAGGAATTCCTCTGGTTCCTGGGGCTCTGACATTTGGGAGGGGATCCCTCACCCTGGGGAGATGCTGGCCCTGCACCCCATCGTGCCCAGCAGGATGAGGGCTGACTGCTGCTGACAACATTTAATTTCCACGACTTTCTGCCAAACCTTAAACCATCTGTGGTTGCAGATCTGTGGGGTGGTGGATGAACGTTCAGAAGTTGACTGTGGGGTTTTCTGCAGCACAAACAGCACGGGAGTGCAGGGAGGGTTGTTTTGCAGGAAATTGCTGTTTAGGTTTGGAGCTGAACGTTTGACATCAGGAAGGAGTGGATTTAAGGCTGTGGGGAGCCCATCCAGCTCCCTTCACTGCTCGTGGTGTTCCAGGCTGTAATTACAATTCCCTTTTCCATGGGAACCCCAGGTCATGTTCAGTGCACATCACAGCAGCAGGGAGGGGAGGATCACGATGCAAGAGCAAGCTCAATTTGACTCACTGAAGTTGTGATTTAAATATTGTAAAGGTCTCTGTGTGCTGAAAAACCACCTTGGCTGCTTTAGCCCCTACTTGGTAATGAATGATGTCAGAATAGGTTGGTGGGAGACATTTGGGCTGTGTGATTAAACCCTTTTGTGTGCATATTTCAAAATACTCACTGGGGGATAGCAACGTAATTTATGGGGCAAAATATAAAAGTTTTATGGCTCTCGTATTTCCAGGCTCAGTTTTGTCTTACTCTTTGCCTGCGAATTTGATTGATATTATTATGATCTTATCTTGGTTTTCAGACAGAAATAATGCACCTCACTGTAGCCACTATAAACTTCCTCTGTGTTCAAGTATAAATGAGAATAGTATAAAAAAAAAAAATGTCCTTTTTTCTCATCAGTTGAAAAGGCTGGGATGATTTGGGGTTTGTGAAGGACCAGGGCTCTGGTTTTTGGTGTCCCCCTGTAACCGTAGGTTCTTTCCTGCTTTGTTTCTTCTCCACTAAAAGTGTGAATTTCTGAGGACAGGGCTCCCTCGCGTGGTGGCACCACACAAACTTCAGCTGCTTCCTCTGCAAGGAAAACCCAAAATTCCCCCTTTTTTCTCCCAAACCCAGCAGTTTTCACACGGTTGTGTAGGGACCTTTCCACTGCTGGAGAGGCTGAGCAAAGAGAAAACATCACTGAGCTCCTCTGTTCCCTCCAGCCCAAACCATTCTGGGAATCTAATCCCAAAAAATCACAAGATTTCTATCATGCAGAATTCTAGACAACTTCAAGCTTAACCATAATAAGTGCTTAAATATTTTTTTTTTCTGAATGTTAACTCTTTCTGAGACTCCAATTAAGTTTTTGACTTAAACTTGTCGGGAACAGGCAGCAGGTTATTAATATGGTGCTGCAGGAAAATCAGTGTTCCTAATGAAAATCAGTGTGCTGAGAATAGGACAGAATTTGGCAATCAACTACTGTTGCTTCATGAATATTAATTAAACTACATCAGTATATATAGTGTGTCTATATATCACATATAGACACACTATATATGAACTGATAATGCCTTAAATATATAAAATATGTTTTTATGTATTTATAATCATTAGAGCTGTCTATTTAAATATGTATATATAAAATATATTTTCAGAATTATCAGTTCAGATTGAAAATTTGGCCCTGGTTATCCATGTGCACCTTCATGATGTGGAACTTGGGTCTACTCAGTGTCCATTGCATGGGACATTTCCAGTTTCTGTAGTGGGACTTTTTTTCTTAAAATTCAGTTGGTGAGCTCGTTTCTCTTCTGCAGTCAATGGGAATTAGTCCTGTCCTTGAAAACTGAAATTTCATGGAGTTTAACCTAGATGAGACAGAAAAGGAAAAAGGAATTTTCATCCTCCTCTCGCTTTTTCAGCGTCATAAGGGGGTGAGACTGTTTCTTTTCAGATTTCATAGCCAAAACTTGTATCACCAAATATTTTTTTATAATTCTAGTTATTTTCTTCTTTTGGGAAATTACTGTTTCCTGTCTCCTAGTTTCACAATATTTAAAATTAGATCTGCCTAAAAAGGCATTGGTCTTGGCAATATTTTATTACGATTTTCCATTTTTATTTTCAATTCAGTAACAGGTATTTCACTGGCAGGTTCAAAGCCTTTTTTTCTCTATGGACATATTATCAAATACTCAGCTGTAGATACTCCACCCCCTCCTCCTGAGCTGGTCCCTTTGGGCTTCCAAGCATCCTCTTCCTCACATTTAGAATTCCAGAGTGGTTTGGGTTGGAAGGGACCTTAAAGCTCATCTTGCTCCAACTCCTGCCATGGGCAGGGACATCTCCCACTAGACCATGTTGTCACAAAAACCAAATTCCCAAAATATTGTCTGGATGAAGTCAGGTGTGCTCTTTGGGATCACAGCTGTGGAAAACCAGACTTTCCACAAGTAGGGAACCACAAGCAAACCTGCTTTTTCCTGCCTGATGGTAAATACACAATATTGGAATTATTATCCATCTTCTTTTCTGCTGAAAATTACTCAGGGGGGAAGCTGAGCTTTTAATACTGAGCACAGGACTTGTTATGTTCTCTTTCTACTTGCCATGGGAGTGTGCAGGGGCTGCAGAGATGGGACCCAGCACCCTCCAAGTGTCCCCAAAGAGCATCTGTGCCACAGTCCCCGAGGCCAGGGATCTCTCCTGAGACAGATGCCTTTGGAGGCACAGACGTATGTCTCTGCTTTGTAAAAAAAAAATCCAAACAAACAAGCNAAAATACACAGAAAATAAAAAAAATAAAAAAAAAAAAAAAAAAAAAAAAAAAAAAAGCCACCAAAACTCTTGCGGTTTAGACAGCTGGTCTGGCAGTTGGTAATGTGAAGGCCTATTAAAATATTTATGCTATTTGTTATTTAACTTCATTTGTTTTTTCTGAAGAATTTGGAAATGGGCTGATTAAATAAAACCGCGTGAGGCCGCCTGGGGTCGGGAGTGACAAGAATTGGCAGAAATTTGGGAGCACTGGCAGCACAGGGGGCTAATATTCTGTCTTTCACTCTGCTGAAATCTCCTCGTTCTGTTTGCCTTGGGAGCGAGAGGAGGTGCTAATAAATACACTGAGAATATTTTCACACTTCTGCTGGGTGGAATTTTGATTCGGGAGCTGGGGCACAAAGGCCTGGCTTCATGGGAACTTCAGAGTCAGTGACAAGGCTCCCTTTGACTCAGCCCCAGCAGTGGGAATCAATGTTGAAAATGACACCCCCACCTCAAAGTTTCGGTGATTTGTTATTTTGGGTGCTCACAGAACTTGCTGTGTAGGTTTTGGTGAGGGATCCGACTTTTAAAACTTCTCAGCTGTTCAAACCGTGATGTCTCAGAGTCTGGACAAGTTTCAAGTATCATTTAATTGTTTTCCAGCAGGGAGCAGCTCCCATGGAAATGCAGAGTGGGCATTTGGACTGGAGAAAAGTAAAAACAATAAAATTGGGTTTAGCATCCTCAGGGAATGATGATCACAGAATCCCAGAAGCATTCACGTTGGAAAAGCCCTCTCAGACCATCCAAACATCCCCAGC
Organism: Buphagus erythrorhynchus; assembly: GCA_013400855.1. Lineage (NCBI taxonomy): Eukaryota > Metazoa > Chordata > Aves > Passeriformes > Sturnidae > Buphagus > Buphagus erythrorhynchus. Next base: position 3,188 of record VZTT01044119.1, on the reverse strand, counting down.
ACTGCCAAGGCCACCCATGTCCCCAAGTGCCACATCCACGTGGCTTTGAAATCCCTCCAGGGATGGGGACTCCAGCACTGCCCTGGGCAGCTCTTCCTGGGCTGGACAGCCCTTTGAGGGAAGAAATTTTCCTGATATCCATCTTAACCTCCCCTGCCAAAACCTGAGACCATTTCTTCTTGCCCTAACCAGCAAACCTGACATCAAGGCTTGAAAATTTACAAAAGGGAAATTTTACAAGTCAGAGGGAAGGAATCCAGGTGTCTACTCTGGGTAAAAGTGAGCAAATTGGATTGATCCCTGTTTTCAGGGCAGCCCACACGTTTTGGATGTGCACAACCTCATGCCATTCAGGGCATGGGGCTCACCACAGAGAGGAGGAAAATGGGGAAAAATCATGATGGAATGGCAATAAAAAATATGTTTTCCCAGTAAGGAAAACCAAAAGAACTGTTCAGCTACAATGGCCAAGTTTTGGAGCAAAGAAGAGTAATGATGAGCATGAAAAAGGGGAAATGGAGGATAATGAAGTCCCAAATTTTCTTCTTTTTCAGTGCCTCACTTGAAGAACAAACCTCCTTGAAAAATTATGCTGATTGTTGAAAAAATAATGATTATCTAATCAATCTACAATTCATCTGGACGCTTTCTAAGTCCCAATGCTGGGTTTTGTTCAGCCCTTGGTTGGGGCAGTCGAGGGTCCTGTGGAAGGTTCAGGACTGAGCCCACAGGTCAGACCCAGGCTGGTTTCAGAGGTGGTGACAGAGCCCGAACAAATGGTGCCAGACGTGTGGAGATCAAATTAGCAGAGCTTGGTTTCATGTTAACCAGAGATAACATGGTGTGAAATCATTTAATTAAGGAAAATCCCCAGATATTCTGGGAAACACAGAGGAGCAGACTGGAAGGGAGGCAGTGATGCAGTGGTCAAGGAGAGAGTGTGGGAGTCTCCATGGCCTTGTGTTGCTGCTGGAGGAGTGAGGAAAAAGCCAAGCTGTGTTCCCTGCTGGATCTGCTGTGTGGGGCTCGTTTTGGGGAGCTGCTGTTTAAAGGCTGATCTTTATTAGGGCTTTTATGCTGTGGCAAGTTGTTGTTGAACTTTTATTTTAAGACTGAGAGTCTCTAACTTGTTCTCACAGCAAGCTGTTTCCCAGACTCGCAGTTGTTTCCCCCAGAATTTGTGCAGAACTTTTTTTTGGGAGTTCAGCTTTGGTGTGTTTTGCTTTAGCCACCCCTTGGATGGATTGGTCCCACAATATTTGACACCAAAATCTGGTTCAAGTTCCAGCTACAGGGAAAGCTCTTTCCTTCCTCTGTTAATTTTAAACTTTTGTAGAATCCTAGAATAGTTTGGGTTGGAAGGGATTTAATCAGAGTGAAAATAATCTGGAGACACTTCCTTTTATAGGAAGTGTAAATCTTTATTTTTAAGTCGTTTTAGTGGAGCTGCATTTCCTACCTCTTCATCCCTTTTGCTCTTGTGAAGTTTGGAAAAGCAATTCATAGCCTGAAGATCTATCAGCATTTTTAAGGGTTCTTTTGAATCTTATATTCCTTCTTCCTTAATTACCTGGGTTCATTTGAACCCACAGTAAGTAACTGAAGGGAGAGTGGATGCAAATCCAGTACCTGGCTTGTAATTTTGGGTGTTTGAATTGATAACATCTGTATTTTTGCTTTTGTCACTCATTTCCTCTAGGAACAGTTTTCTTTAAAATATTGAGAATCTATCTATCTATCTATCTATCTATCTATCTATCTATCTATCTATCTAATCTATCTATCTAATCTATCTATCTATCTGTCTCTCTATCTATCTATCTAAAACTTTAAACTATTTATGTATTTTTCTCTCATACATAAAGGATAGAGGAAGGCTGATGACCAAGATAGCTGCATGGGGAAAGGAGAATTGAACTTTTTCTTGAACCTCAAAAGGAAACCTTCTGAGCAGCTCAGGGAGCTCCATAGATTTTCAGTTACTGTAATTAAACTGGTATTTGCCTTTTGCCAAATGTCTGAGGAGAGCAGTGGTCTGAGGAGGGGTTGATTTGGTTAAAAAAATGAACAGAAAATATGATGATGCATGGTTGTAACAATGTAAGGCAGCATGATGTGTGTCAGCAATTCCTCCTAAATCCGCCAATGTAAAAGCTTAAAAATTCTCTCCTGATCCCATGTGCTGCATAATTCGCTTTTAGGATCTAAAAATAAAGCCAGGCTCTTTACAACACCGTGCACATGCTGGAGTGGAGTAAACACGTGTTCAATCTGTGCCGAGTTGTCTGGTTAAAATAATCGTGGTGTGAAGGAAGGAGGCAGGAGGGGCACAGCCGAGCGTGTCAGGGAGCAGGGAAGTGTTGAAATGCCCTTGAAAATTGAAACTGTGGAGGCTGTGCATGTTAAAATTATTAGGGTTCACGTGGGTGCAAAGTTGTTGACAACTTGAACTTGCAATTTCTTACAAGCGTGGCCTTAAATAAATTTGGAATAAATCAGCAACAGGAGGTGAAAGAGTGTTTGATGAAATTGTCTGGCAAATTGGTTTTAAGTCTGGAATTTCATTTTCCAAACAGAACACCGTGGAGAGGGCAGCAACAAGCAAAAATGAACTGCAAGTTGTTTTACTGTTCTGGGAGACAAGAGACTCTTTATAGTTCTGCTCTAAAGCTTAATTTTTAGGACCTGTATAAATAGAATCCAATCTACGAACTGATTTGGAGAGGATAATCCATCAATATTTAATTTGGTAAGAAAGAAAAGGCTTTAAAATAATAAATGTAGTTCATGAATCAGATGCACTGTTGAGTTCCATTATTAAATGTAGATGTATAATATTGGTGGCCTCGTGTTTGTTATTTTAATAATTCTAATTAACTTCTCGTAATTGTGGTGGACCTGCTGCCAACTATCCTGGCTATGATCATTACTCAGGGTTATTATTTTCTGTAGACAGTCAGCCAGTGAATAGAGGAAGTTTTATGGCAAACTAAACTTAAATAGCACAAGTAGGTTTTCTTGTTGAAGAAAAATGCCTCGTGGTGAACTTCATCATGCTCTGTCTGTGTTTAAGAGCTGTGGAGAGATCCAGGCAATCCTTAGGATAATGCAGTCATTTCCAAAGCCCCCATAAACAATATTTCACCCTTCCTCCTCGACTGGGGTGATGAGTGAGATTTGTGTGGAGA
>VZTT01044117.1:163603-174967 GCA_013400855.1 Buphagus erythrorhynchus | reverse complement strand
GTTAATCATAGAAAAAGGGGATAATCTGAGCATAGCTATCTTAAATCCACAAAAATCTCCACTTGTTCAGACCTCTTTAAGTGAGGACAGATGTAGGAGAGAAACAAATTCCAGACGGGTTTGTACTTAGGAATCCTATTTTCTCTTTAGATTGTTACTTCTTTTATGAATTTATGTTCCAGTCACTTATTTCTGTTTCACTCTTCAGGCGTCCCAATTCCGAAGGCACAGCTCTGATACAAAGAAGTCGGCTACCAAGTATCCAGGACTTCAAGTGGAGAGTGGATGTAGCTATATCCACAAGGTATAAAAGAAAATCATACACATCCCTGGAATTACCTAAGATTAAACTGATTTCTTATGCTGCTTAAACATTTTAATGGGGTCAAAATGTGCCTTGCTATTAGGGATTGGCAGGTAGCATTAGACAGTAATGTGGAATTTTCTGAACAGTGTGAAAGTCAGTGTATATACACTTTACTGCTGGTAACATTTCACTCATTTCACATTTCAAGTTTGAGTCTCTTATTTTAAAATTTAATAGAACTGATACAAATCCACAGATCCTGGTGATGATGGCATAAATTAGTCAGATTGAGCCTCAAGCAGCTAGGCAAGCTCTTAGTTTTACTGGAACAGGGAGGGGTATTCATCTATTCAACTTCTCAAGCAGACCATCATTTGTTGCACACGTTAAATGGCTTTCCATCTCTTGCACTCTGCTTCTACAAAGAGAGGTTTCAGGACAGCACCTTTACACTGCCATGATTATGTAATTGGTCATCGAACTACCTCCTAGTTTCTTTCACAACAGAAAGCCTTTGAGATCATCCTGCCTGTGCCTGCAGTGAACAGCTCCTTACCATCTGCCACGACAGAGGCCTGTGGGGGATGGATTTTTGTCTAGAGCCAGAAGGAAACAGAAACCTGTTGTCTGTGCTGTTTGATTCTAAGCAAGACAGACCAAGCTGATAGAAATTAGATGATCCAGTCTTTGTTAGTAGTGTAAATTGTTAGCATGAGTGACTTCATGTTGTGTGTCTGAATACCTGCATCTGAGAGAGAATGCTGTCTCTTTGCTGCCAGAGAGGCCCATGGCTGATCAGGGATTGTCTTCCTGAAATCCAGAAAAAAGGCTCCTAAGAGAAAATTGGAATGGCCACAAGCTACTAGTTCAGGTGACTTCCTGATGAGCAGTGCTGTAAGCACCACACAAGTATCACTCTGTAGAAGAAGAATCTATACTGATAAGAGAGCAACGTGTCCAGATAAACATCCTCAGGCACTGTGCTTGCAAGCTGCAAGCAAATCCTATGATTTGTTTTCCAAACAACATAGGAGCAATACATTACTGGTTTTTGTTTTCCTTCCTTTTAGTTTTGTTTTCAGTTAATCTTCCCCCTGGGATTTCTTGTTATCATCCAGCAACAGCCTCTGCAGGGAGGTATGGCAGCTTTGGGCTGTAGTGCCTGTCTGTACCCGAGCAGGCTTTGGCAATGTCAGTTGATGGAAGCTGCACAAGGATGACTCATTTCCCTTCTTTGGGTCATCAAATAAAATAACACACAAATTTAGGATGAAGCCTGGAAGAGGTTGATTCCCCAGCTGAGGTGGCAGTTGAATGTATGAAGGGATGGAAATGATTAATGCAACATGGTAAATTGCGTAAGAAAACTGCATTATTATTAGCAGTACTTGGTCACCTCTTATTCCTATCATAGTTCCACTAAACCAATTATGTAAAAAGGAAAATGCTCCTAAACTTGCCATTACTAAACTATTAACAAAATGTTAAGTCTCAATACTAAGGTAAATTGGACAGAACTGTTGTGTTCATGAATTTCCAGCCAGACTCTGTGACTGAAATTACTCATGTTCTGTGTAAAGCCTACATGAACATCTAAAATTGTTAATGTGCAATGCTGTACTCATCAGACTGCTGATCTCTACTGCTGTAAAACTAATGATGTAAATAATTTCAGTTCACTGGCCCGTGCACTCCAGCCATCCATTCTGATGATGATGAAGCTTTCAGATGGGACAGCTCATCGCTTTGAAGTAAGTCTGATTGCCATAATAAATAGTAAGGAAACCAGTTCTAGTTTTATTTTAAAAGTTGAATTATTACTTAAAACACTAAAGCTTTTGTAAACCACTGTTTGATTTGTTTTGGAATCCTTCATGTTCGGTGTAGCCACATAAAATATTTAATGAAATACCAATCAAAATCATTTCATGCCTTGTTCCTACATATGTTCTGCTGAACTGCAATTTATTAGAAGAATATTAATTACTGGAAAGCACTCTTACGTAATATCTGGTTTGAGTAAAAGTTACGGGGTTGTTATGAACTGTAACCTTCTGCCTTGATGGTGGCTCTTGAGGGCAGGGAAATTACTGGTTTATATAATGTATGATAAACTTCTAAACCTTCTGCATTTGGCAGAGAATGGTAACATTCTTTTCTGTGGCAGAGGTAGTTGTATTCTTTTTCTTCAGAACTGTTCTGGCTGCTATAAAGTAAAAAAAACTAAAAACCTCTTTACTTGTTATAGGATTAGTCAGTGGCAGTATTTATGACACTACCTAAAGGCCTGCCAGAAGATGGCATAAATTCTTCCATAATTTTAACCTTTGAAAAGGAATGCTATTTGTTCTATAAATAACATGGTGATGCGTACAGGAATTCAATGCTCAGCAGGCATTGTTACATTTGAACTCTGTACAGATTTTGGCTTCAGTTCTCTCATTAGTAGTAGTCTGGAAGAAGCACCAAAGCCCTGGGATTGAAAGAGGTGGACTGATTTTATTGTTAAATTGTTTTGCAAGAAAGCATCTGTTGAGGAAGGCATAAATTCTGGGCTACATTGCAAACTGTTGAGGGTGTCACTTCACAGGAGATCAAATTCATCCTACTGGACAGTCCAGCTCAGAGCATCCCATACACTGCATTTGAGGACTTCCATGGAATTTAAATGATGCCATGGACTTAAGGTTAACCCTTTACAACTGAGTAAGATTCACTTGTGAGAAAAAAATCTAGTTTATACTCTATTCCCACTTTATTTCCTGGCATATAATGTCAAGTGTTGGTCTTGGTGCCATTGTTTCTGACTGTTTTGGTTTGATTTTAGGGTTTATTTGTTTCTGGGGTTTTTTTGTCGCTGTGAGTCTGTGGAAGACCCTTTGTTATTCTGCAGTGGAGATGTGTTTGTCCAGCACACACAGGAGTACAGATACCTGATAACAAATAGTGTGCTCCTCTTAGAATCAGCTCTTTGCTGTTACTGCTGCTTGGATCTGAATGCCAAGGGTGTGACTGCAAACAGGATTTCTATATCTGATGGGTGGTCTTCCCTCAGTTAGTAGCTCTATGGGATAAACTTGTGTTTTGGTTCAAGGTACCATATGCAAGTAAATACAGTTCTCAGATCTTCAGTTTTCCTTTATTTGAACATGTTCAGAATGTCCTGCTAACTAAGAGGACTTATGTAAGATGGTAAGTCCAGAAAATAATTCTGTTGTGAACAGTTCTAAAATATGTATAGCACAGGGGGAAGTTACACTCCTTGGTCTCTATTTGGTATTTTAATCACAGTGTGACTTCTGACTGAAGTTGGTTGGTTTTTTTTAAGCAGTGGGAATTTTGAGTCTTGTATATATGTCAAAAGTGAAAAGGACATGGTGCCTTTTTATACATTTCTGGTGTGTGTGGAAAATGCAGGTGTTGGATTCCTCTCATATAATTGGTGTCTGTGCTACAGTGGGCAGAAGGATGACAGGGGTCTCTGCCAAAAGAACTGCTGTCTTCAGTGCAGTCAAAGAGTAAATTAGGCAGACTGTGTGGGACCAGCCAGACTGCACTGGGCACTCATGTGAGCATGTGTTTGTGCACTGCACCGATGTCACCAGTCTGTGCCACCAGTCTGTGCCTGCACTCGGCTGGGGTCTCTGTCTTCATAAAAAAGATTTCCATCCGCTGGGCTTCTCAGGCTTGAAATGGTAAAGGACAGCCCATGAGTCTCCTGCACAGCTGAAAATGCTTTGTATGTTTAACCCTAAATCTTTTGCTTTCCATATGTAGTGCCCAGTGCCATTTGCTCTTGAGGTTGTTTCCAAGTCTCTTGCCTCGAGTCTCAATTCCTTCCTCTTGCAAGTTTGGATGAGCAGAATATCTTGAATTTGTTGCTTGAGAAATCTGTAGTCTCCACGACCTTCCAGATGTCTTTCCTTCCAGTCCATGACTTTTATATCACCCAAGCAGCTCTCAGTTTACATCTTTGAGTATTTCCTTTCTCTCATCAGGCAGTACAGAAAATGTACCATGTAGGTGTTATTTCTGGTTCTTCCCACTTTCCTTTTCCACATGGATTTAGATGAATTAACTGAATTTTATTAACTTTAAATCCTTTGTCTTAAGTCTGCAAAAAATAAGTATTTTAAGAGAGATTGGCCTTACACTGCAGAATGTTCCATATCCATAGGCATGCCCTAGTCAAGGTTGCTGAGATGTCTTGTGTTTTCTAACCTGAGTATTCTGTTTCAGGTGCCAGTTGCAAAGTTTCAAGAACTGAGATATAATGTTGCCCTTATACTGAAGGAAATGAATGATCTGGAGAAGAGGAGCATACTGAAGATCCAAGACTGAATACTATTAAATTGGGAGTTTATGGAAGATATCTGAAACCCTCAGCATGTTTTGAGAATGCAGAACAGGGGACCATCACCACTTTGCCTCTATGAGCTTCAATGTGGCATTTATGATGTCTGCTGTAAATATATTTTTTCTGATACAAGTGTTAAAAGCACAAGCTCTTTTTGTAAAACTTAGGAAAAACAAAACATTTATCTATTGAAAAGTATAATGCTGTTTGTGAACATTTTTGCATGATTCATCAAAACGTTTTTTTAAATAACTGTCTTAATAGATGCAAGAGTCATTTCTGATTATGATTCATAACTCTTTTTTTTTTTTTTTTTTAAGTATGTTACTGGAAGCCCTATCGATGTGTATGTATCATAAGAAAGCTCTGCAATATTTCAAATAAAAAATAAAATAACAAACCCACTCCTGCCTTCTAGTATGACAAATGTGATCTTGAGTTTTGCATAAAATTGTTGCCTCATTTCTTACTAAGTGACTAAGGTTTAGCTATGGATATTTAAAGGCTAATTTGGAAGAAAATTGGAAATCTGCAGATTAAGTATCACCTGGGCTTCCAGGACTAATTCCATGGAATTACAGCAGTGGAAGGGTGCAATCTATTTCTTTATTTGGTTGATCAGAATGGGTTAAATAGCAGTAATCTCATAGTTTTGTAACTGGAAATGCCTGCCTCTTGTTTCATGTGCTGCCTGTGTGTTTGATTCCATGAAATCTGCTGACATGATGAGGCAGAAACCTCTGGCCCTGCAGTGGTGATGAGCAGCAAGAAGCAGTGATCTTGTAACCCACTACAGCTCATCAGTCATTCAGGCCAAACCCCAGGATGAAGGGGCTGCCTACAGCCTCTGGGATGGAAGTCACAGGTATGAGGATATCCAAGCCCCCAGCCTGAGAAAGCAGTTCAGCACAGGCTGAAGTTTCCTGAATTGCTCAGGCAGTTGGACTGGATGGTCATTGTAGGTCCCTCCCTTTGTACTGGAATAGTCTATTCTAAGTTACTTCTTTGGCCCATGAGTTTACCTTGGAAGGACTCCCTTAAAGTGAAACATGTTTCAAGTCTCATTTAAATGCTGTAGGACCCACATGTATGTCCTTAAGAGCTTTGCCAAAAATGGATTAATTCCTCACTCCTTGCCTGAATGAATTTTCCCCAGCAACAAAGACAGGGAGGCTGTGAGCAATTGCCCAAAGTCAGCGGGCTGTGGCTCCAAAACTCAGTTTGTCAGAAGTCAGACATACTTTAGAAAGCACATGCCACTCCTACTGTTAAGCATTGGCTCATTCCAGCTAATTGCAGATGTTCTGTCACAGTAATACCAACCATGCTTGTCTCTTTCATGGTTTATGATTGTAGAACTTGCCTTTATCTTCCTCGCTCCCTGCAGAAAACTACTGAAATTAAACTTGTGGATTAAGGAGGCCTTTTGCACTCCCACAAATGTTTGTGTAGGAAAGGATGACTTGCCTTTTGGCTTTAAAAAATCCCAACAAGCATAGTAAGAGTTATTTGTCATACTTCTAGAGGAGACTTCTTTGACAGCAGTCCATACCAATCTAAAGATAACTGAATAGCTGTGGTCCAGAAAGCTTTTAAAACGTGTGCAGTAATGTGCCCTGTAGTTTCAAATAAACCATCAGGCAGGATTTCAAATTGTTCAAAAGCTTCCTGTTCCATTTGCTTTGTACCAGACTCATCAATAACTTTCAGCTTTGATCCATACTGCATCTTAGTGTTTTAACTTCCAAGTGGACTGTAGACTGCATTAATTCTTCTATATTACCACAGGCTGTGAAACAGCATACATCCTTGTGTTCCTTGTTACATTTCCCTTCTGATTGTTTAGGTTTACTGTTTGTTTCAAACTGAAAATGTATCTCAGCTGAGACTAAGTGAGGTCCTGTCAGACAAAGAGAATTCTGCTGCACGAAGGTAAAATGACCTGTTGCTCAAGGCATTTGCAAAGTCATTTCCTACTGATCAGAGCAGAGGAATCCATGAGCACCTTCTAGACAGAATATATTCGTTTGATGGTTCTCTAACATCAATTGCTCATGTTCTCCAGAAATGGAAAGGCTTCTTGATCAGGTTTGTCATGTTCTCTGGACCACTCAGTCTTGAGTTTGTCTTGCCACACATTAAGCAGCAGTTTACTGTAGTTGGAGGGTTACCATTTATACGGGTGCTTGAAAAGTTGGGGTGCTCATTTCTCTGTACTTAAGAATTAATTTGGCCTTTCCTCCTGAGAGATTAGTAAAGCAGAAATTGTCACCAAAATGGCTAGTGGGAGTGCATAGTAGATAGTTCCTCAGTTTTGCTAAAATGAGAGTCTTCCAAATATTGTTAGGTTTTTCAGAATTCATAGTGGATTACCTGTTAAATATTTGTTCAATGCTGAAATATCTTCTTCCTTCACAACTAAAATACCCTGGAATTTGAATTTCACTGAATTTCTAGCTGTAGCCCTTTCATTGCAATGCAGAACAAAAGTAACCTTCTAAGAATCTGGATATGGCTGAACAGAAACTCTTTTATCCAAGTCACTCCAGGTTTAGTTACGCTTCAAAGGCACATTGTGAATCCCCCTTTCAGTATCATGCAGTGAGAGATACAGCCTGAGTGGGATGCTTGCTTTTTCGGTCCTGAGGTCTTGCCAAGCTGATCACTAGTCAGTCATCAATTAAGCAGGCAGGGGTTTGTGTGGGAAGGGCACTGGAGTTTTTTCTTATTACACAGTTCATGGATCAGTAGGCAACAAGAACCTTTAGCAGTCTCTGTTGGTATTTTTCCTTGAGAAACAGCACCCCGTGATAGTGTTGTTCTCTCTATTGGTGCCTTGCATTTGTTTAAACTGGATCATGTATTTGTTGTCTTAATTGTAGTGATTTTCTAACCATGGCATATGAATATAAACTTTTCCATTACACTTTTTCTTTAATTTCCTTTATAGAGGACAGAACATTATCTTTTATTTCAAGATTAATTCATTTTAAACAGATTTAAAGTAAAAAACTTGGACTTGATAGTTTCTCAATGTAAATCATGTCTCATGTAAATCTCAATGTAAACCATAGCAAGGATGCTCAGGACATGAAGGAGTGGTCACCGTAGGCAGAATGCAAAAGAAGAGGTATAGTTGCCAAAAGTCATTCAGAGGTTCAGTGGCAAAATAACACAGAAGAACACACGTGTCTTCTCCTCTTGTTCCCTATGCATTAGTTAGAACAGCTTCCTGACATAATGGCCAGGCCTCCTGCTTGGTGCTTTTTTGAAAGTGCCTCAACTGCATGGGCCATCAGTCCAAATCTGTTCTTGCTGTGGACTATTACAGCACATGCAGAGCACATGGAAATAAAAAGCCATCTGTGGCTGTATTTGTGATATGACTTTTCACATCCTTTCTTCTACTAGAGCAGGAGCTCTGTTGGCATAACTGGTGGTTTGGAATTTCACACTTGGGTTAGTTGTGTTTGAGAGGGGAAAGATTCAGGTTTATTGGTGGCTTTTGTGGACTCAAAGCCTGATGCAGTTTATAGATTCAGAAGAAGGCTGAAGAATGTAATCATGCTCTCATGCTGCCTGTTATGCCAGCCATTAATGCTGGAAGAAGATCAGTATTGTGCTCATTGTCATTAAAAGGAAGAAATTAAACCTCCCTTTACAGAAAAATCATACAAGGGAGATGTGCTTTTGCAGAATGAGTCACCTCCTCACTTTAACTTTTTCTGTTTAAGTAAAGGATAAATCCGTTCTTGATCTCATGAACAATGCAGGTAGGCAGGAGGGTGATTTTTGCCTTTTTCTTTTTTTGTTTTGCCTTCTAATCAAGTACACCTCATGACCTACTGCTGCTCCAAATCCATGAATATATGTATGAATGTATGAAAACTCTATGCTTTCAGGATGTGTTATATAAAAACACCCCACCATATCTAGATTATGTATGATGAATTCACACAGCTGTTTTTGCTAGAAAAGTCTTTGCAGAGCCAGGCCTGATGTCAGAATCAAATATTTAGTAGTTGTTTGACTTCTAGTGAACAGTAAATTAGTATCTTGGCTTTAAAGTATTTTGCTGTTAGTGACTGTACAGCTCACTCTGTACCTGTCACACCCCACCAAGTACTAACCAAACACCACACATACCAGGAACTAGGAGAGGCAGAACCAGCTGGTTTCTCCCCTAAAAAGTCACAGAGTTGTTGCTCATGGGCCATCTGTCATAAGGTCTTAACTATTTGCAGGCTTGGGATAATGGTCTGTGTTCTGAACCCTCCTAAGCACACAGCTCCCACCATAAAGAGTAGTTCACGAGCACAGCTGCTCTTTTCTCTCGAAATGTTTCAGCCATGTCCTGCTGGTAGAAGAGAATTCCCAGTGCCTTTTTGAGACTCCTTTCAGTCCAGAGCACTCAGACTGCCAGCCAGCTCTGCAGATGCTTTCATACATTGAGAATAGGAACTGTGGAAATTCCTCACAGAGCACAAATGCTGATTGCATTTCCCATAATAAATCTATTCCCCTTCCCTATCTTGAATTCTTGTGCTGCTAGAAACCCTCCCTTTATACCATGACTTATCTCTTTAAGTGTCTGCTATGTAACTATGTAAATACTGGTGGCGTATCTCTGATAGAGATTGTCACTGCATTGCTACTGGTAACCAGTGGTTATGTCACTTTCCCTCGCTTGAATAGGCTTTGACTCATAGTGGTTTTCAGGACAATGGTTATAAAATAACACACTGAAGGGTTGCCGAGATTATAGTTTTGCAATAGAGACAACTATCGACCTCAAGGCTACAAGAAAGCATTTTTTTTCTTTTTCCGAAGGGCTTTGTTCTTTTATAGCATGAGATTTTCTTGCATGGAAGTTTGGAAAACAAGAAGTCTATATTAGCAAGCTGGAGCCTAGAGGCAAAACTCCACACCCCTGAGTACAAATGCTCATTCTTTCTAACTCTTCTGAAGTACTGCTTAACTGAAATTTTAGGGTGCTTCAGTTGTCCCACCTTTCTTTGGCTTATTTGCTGGCAGGCTGTGCCATACTTTGGATTATTGTCTGATTTAAGTGATGGCAGAAAGAAGTACTGAAACCAGTGCTTATTCAATTCTTTTTCTAGTTAAAGGACTTGCTTAGGAACAGCAGTTAGATGCTAAACATTTTTTTCTTTTTTTTTAAAGATTCAAGAACCCTAGAGACAGGGCTAAATTTTTGGCAGATGCTAAATGTCTTCACATCACGGGAATCAAAAGACAATTAAAGGGTCTGATAGCTGGCCTGTGTTTCCAGGTACATATCTGATTTTTCTGCATAAGCATAATGTTGCCTATACATGGACACAAACATTACAAAATTAGTGTGTATCATTAAAAGTTAAAATCCAGATTTTAAGCATTTTTAAACTGATTTTTCTCTTTAAATCTAAGGTCATCTGAATTTTCTCAAATATTCTTCCCTAAACAAGGTCTTGCAAAACTCAGGTTGCCTCTCCTTTCTTTCATCTTTTCTTCTGTCCATTGAAGCTCCACAGGCAGGGTTCGTTCCTTAATACCTGCTTAGCTCACGCAGTCTAAACTGGGGAGTCCAGACACTTCTGCCAGTAAGAAAATGGAAATTAATTCCTTCATCCCCTCTCTTGAGCTTCGTGAGGAGGCTGATTATACCAGTAATAGGATATCATCAGAAATTTCAAATTCTGCAGTGGATTTTAAGATAGTGTGAAAAGTGCTCTATATTTTTAGAATGTATGTATACATAACGTGGACATTTCTGGTAACTGTAAATATGCATAAAGCTGCAAACAAAAAGCATTACACAACTTGTTTTAGAACGGCTTCTTTTCTGTAGTAGCACAGGTGATTTTCTCCCTAGACTACATTTAGCACAGACAGTTACACAACTCGTGCAACTCATCTAAAGAGAACTGGTGGGAACATACAGATCGAAACGGTCAACAGAACTCTCTTAAATGAAACAAAGATATATCAGAAGGTATGTGCTTTTTATCGAGAATCTGGCACGGGCAGGTAGAGCTGTGCAACATGCCACACTGCAAAACTAAATAAACACAACGTTTTGCCTCTAATGTTTTCCTTAGTTGTTCTAAAACCAGGAGTACCTGACATTAAAATAGCTTCAGTACTACATAGATTCCCTTAAAGAGAATGGTTAACTGTGTAGCTACAAAGCTCCGCGATCCCAGTTCTAGCAGGAAATTATATTCTCGCTTTTCAAAATCACCTCGAGCTGATTCTTTCTCCTTACGGAGGTACCAGAACACCGAGCCCCGGAGCGCATTGCGCGTCTCAGCGAGGCGCCCGTGCGGACCAACGGGTCACACCGGACTCCGCGCACGGTGTGCCCGGTGGGCAGCGCTCCACAGCCCAGCTCCTCCGTTCTCCGCACGGCTCGAACCGCCCCGCGCCGGGGAAGCGCCGCCGGGACGGGGTGTCCGAGGGGGCGGAGGAACCGTCCCGGGGGCGGCGGAGCACCGGGGCCGGAGCGGGGCGGCCCCTCCCGTTGCGGGCCGGGCCCGGCGCGTTACAAAACCGCCTGGTTTTGTAACAACCTGCGGGCGCTGCCCAATCAGCGCCGCCGCCGCCGTCACGTGCCCGCCTTTATATAAGCGGCGGCGGCGGCGCGGGGCGCTCCCGGCGCGGGGCGGCAGCAGCAGCACCATGGGCCGGCGGCGCCGCGCCG
>VZTT01044117.1:132468-163591 GCA_013400855.1 Buphagus erythrorhynchus | reverse complement strand
CGCTAGAGCCGCCGCCATGGGCTCGCACCTGCCGCCGCGCCCCGAGCCCCAGCTGGTGCTGCAGCTGGCGGCCGGGGCTCTGCAGGCGCAGAACTTGGAGGCGCCGGGCGGCGGCCTGGGGCCCGAGTGGCAGGTGCTGCTCGGGCGGGCGGACGCGCTGGCCTTCGGCGGGCGGCTGCACGAGGCGCTGCCGCTGTACCAGCTGGCGTCCCGCCACCAGCAGCTGCGCGCCGAGCAGCTGGAGAAGCTGGTGGAGTGCCTGGCGCAGAGCGTCCGGATCAAAGAGGGGCTGCCCGGCGGCGGGCAGCCCGCGGCACCCCGCGACTGGGACGTCTTCAGATGCCGTAAATGCCAGGGCTTCCTCTTCGAGCCCGTTTCCTTGCCTTGCGGACACACGTTCTGCAAAAAGTGCCTGGAGAGGGACCGGGCGCCCGAGTCCCGCTGCGTCCTGTGCAAGGAGGCGGGCGGCGCGGCGGCCGGGCAGCTCCTGCGGGTCAATGTCATCCTCAGCAACCTGCTGACCAAGTGGTTCCCCTGCCAAGTGAAGGCTTCGCAGCTCCGGCACGAAGGGAACCTCCTCTACAAGGAGAAGAAGCTCCAAGCCGCCCTGCAGAAGTACAACGAAGCGGTCAGCCTCGGTAAGGGCTCCCCCTCCCCAGTGCCGGTTCCCGGCTCCACGCCGGGGAAGATAACTTTCCGCCGGCCGGGGCTCGCTGGCGGCCTCTCCGGCGCCTCTCGTCCCACCGGGAATACCCCGGTGTCCGGGAGCGTGCCAGGGACGCGCTCCCGCTCGCCGCCGGCTCCCCGGGCCGCGTCCTGGGGCGGGTGTCGGGAAAGCCCTGGAGGGGAGCCCCAGGGAGGGGTCTCGGCTCTTCGGCCCGCGGTGAAACTGGGTCAGGAGAGCAGCGGTTGCATAAGCCCGAGCCTGCGGTCCGGCTGGGCTCCCCCCGGCCGGCGCCGTTGTGTAACCGGCGGAGCCNCGAGGAGCCGCTCGCAGCCCAGCGCGAAGGCAGCGGCGGGGACGCGTGTCCGGCAGCGGGCGTGCCCCGCACCCCCGGCCCGCCCGGCCCTGCTCTCCCTCCCCATCGCCGGGAAGCGCCTGCGGGGCTGCGCAGGGAGAACTTTTGATGCGGTCCTTTTCATGCAGTTTGAGGAAAAGCGACTCACGCTGCAAGTACTAAGAAGTTAAAGGCAAGGTATTGTAGGGAAGCGTTTCACTTAAATGCGAGTGTTGCCAAGAAAAGCGGCCAGCCTTCCCCAGCACACGCTGTGTCTCGATGCTATAGTGTGTGTAACTCGGTGATCATTGTAGCGCTACCTGATTCTTCACACCGTCCCCTCTTTTCCTCTGTTTTGAGCTCTGCCATGAAAAGACCCTTATTTATCACTTAAAAACTTTGGTGCTACCAATTTTGAAACTTCTCCCTACACTACAACAGAGTCCTCCTGCTGTCTTAAATGTCTCCTGTGTGTCTCTACCAACCATCTGATCCTCAGTCAGTGCTTGTAATTTATTGTGTGAGCGTCTCAGCATTTATTTATGCAATGTTCTCTGCAGTTATATAATACATAGCTGGCATTTTGTCTGGAGTTGCCCAAAGAGGTTTCCAGATTTAATTTAGTACATAGTTACTTAAAAACTGAATGTTTCATGGGTTTGTGCAACTTGGAAGCACCAACATGTGTTTAAAAAAAGGAATGAAGCTTATGTAACTAATTTCTTTTTACCTAATCAACCACTTTTTCTTTTTCCTACAGCTCCAAATGACCACTTACTATATAGCAACCGGTCCCAGATTAACTCTACGTTGAAAGCTTGTGAAGATGCATTGCATGATGCAGAAACAGCATGCAGGCTGCAGCCATACTGGTTGAAAGTAAGTTCTGACTCTGGTTGTACTCCTTTAAAATCTTGATACTGCCCTGATAGGAAATGGTTAGAATGGTCAGACAGTGGAATCTGAGAGAGGCTTTAAGTCCTGAAACTACTTAGACTCCTGCAATCTACCGACATTCAACCATTATATTCTTGAACTTCCTGGGGTGAAGGAAGAGAGTGCTAGTTCTAGAGAATGAGCTGAGGCTATTATCTTTGACTTGCATGAATATAAATCTTGTGAACTGTCTAAAAATTGAATGCTAAGGACGAAGTTAGTATTTTAGAAGGTGAATATAAGGGAAGTAGATGTTTCCAATATCAGTTGGGCTCAAGTGCTATAAGAATCATACTTGCATGAGTGGAAGAATATCCTGTTTATGCTTGTAGTTTTCAGGACTGTTGTATTTAGAAACCCAGACACGGGTGGTGTCTAGGTGTAAGACATGGTTGTAGTGATTTTTCCTGTCTAACTTTTCCTTCTTCAGAAAGATCTTTTGTACTTTGACTATGGTTTTATTGCATATTCTCTTGACAAAAGCTGCAGCTGTGGGTGTGTTTGCTTGCAGGGTCACCTAAGGAAAGGACAAGCATTAGCTAATCTGGGGAAAACAGAAGAAGCTTTAAGGGAGTTTCTATTCTGCCTTGCTTTAGATACTGGGAACAAGACAGCCAAGTCTGAGGCACAAAAGGTGAGTTCCCTAAATGATCTGGAGCTGTACAGTTATTTTCAATGGCCTCTCATAAATGAGGATGAGATTTTTTTTCTTTTCTTCTCTTACTGCAGAGAGCTGGATGGAGATACAAATCCAGACTGTTCCTCATATTTGAGTTGTGTATTGCTGATCTGAAGATAGGAAGGTAGCAAGAAAATATACTCAGCAGTCATTCAGTGGAAATTGTAACAGTGTTAGCATCTACAAATTTGAAGGAAAACTGAATTGTTAATAATTGCTACCCACAGACTACTGTGATTCTCAAATTTCTAATCTGATTCCTAGCCTGGCAATCTATTAGCAATGATGGAGTGCAGAAGAGGGGGAATTGCTATTGAATGATGTATCAGGGCAATGACTGGCAGAACAGAGCACGCAGCACTCATCAAACTCCACTTGGGAGCAGCAGCCTTCTTCCTACTGCCAGTCATGCTGCCCAAGTGTCAGTGTGTGCAGGAGGTGTGAAAGATCCAGCAGTCAACAAAGGAAGAGGAAGAGCGGTTTTAAATTAGTTTTTTAGGGTTGCTAATAATTAATGCTAAATAGGCAAAAAAATGGATCCACTGTGAGGCTTTTTTCAGTTGTAACCTACAATGTGTGTGAATTCTTACATGGCTGTTGTGAATACTGCTGTTTTGCCCACCCCTCAAGTCTCTGATATCCTGTAAATCAGTATTTTAACATTTGATTTTTTTGTTGTTGTTGTCATAGTTAACAGGCTCAGTGTTGCAGTGATTACTTGTGGCAATAAAAATATAATAGTTTTATTTTCCTTTATGGCAGTGTATTTATGCCATTCTCCATCACTGGTGGAATGGGAACATTAGGTTTTCTATGTGCTGTAGCATATAAGGCTTTCTAAAAACACAGTAGAATTCTTATGGTAAAACTCTATTCCTGAAGGTAGCAGAGTATAACCTGAATGGTTGTAGTGAAATCAAATTTCTATCTCATTTTATATGTGGTCGAGATTTCAGCCTCTGAGGATTTTTTGTCACTGATGTTTGAGGGTTTTGTTTGCTTTCTTCCCCAGTGGGTTCCATGTAGTCTTTCATTGTCATTATGTCATGATTTGTGCTCACAGTCATTCTGGAAGACTTTCTGTGCACTAGAGCAAAAAGACCAGAAACAAACAGATATGTTTCTAAATTCTGACTCCTAATAATCATTTCCAAGCCATTTAATTTCTGAGCAGTGGGGTTCTGAGAAAAACTAGGCTTCTTATGACTGCAGGAATTACTCGTGCGCTCATCAGACACAGAGTTCATCCATGATGCAATATTTTACTGGGTCATTTCCAAGGCTGTTCACATAACAGTGACGTACTATGTTTCACCAAGTTCTTTGTGTCCAGATGTGATGTTCTGCTTGTATTAACTCTCTGCCTGTGTTAGTTTGGACATAGTGTGATCCTGTGAAATCCTTTTTGGCTTTAAATAGAAATCTCAGCTGTCATGTGGCTTCCTCAGGCATCAGCAGGATCACCTCAGTAGTATGTTGAAATTAGTTTTTGAAGTGTGAATATTCTATTCAGGTCTGTTTCTTTCCTTAAATATTCATCTGATAATCCATGCCATACAAGGGGCTTCAAGCTGCTACTTAAAACAGATTCACTTATTTTCTCATAGCAAATGAAAAAATAGCCTTTTTCTGCTGCCTATCTTTTTTGTATTCTCACATAAGTGAATTAAAAATAGCTACATTTTACAATATCAGACACATTTACCCAGCTGATCTTGGATTAATCCTGTGAGATGAGTGCTTTCTGTACTAGTAAACTCCAATGGAAGATGATGTGCAGCAAAAAAAAAAACAAAACCCAGGAACGTTTAAGAAAGATGTTAATTTCTGGTGAGCCCTGAACTGCAGAACA
Source organism: Buphagus erythrorhynchus (assembly GCA_013400855.1). Classification (NCBI taxonomy): domain Eukaryota; kingdom Metazoa; phylum Chordata; class Aves; order Passeriformes; family Sturnidae; genus Buphagus; species Buphagus erythrorhynchus. The sequence goes on along the minus strand of VZTT01044117.1, from coordinate 159,126 downwards.
AAGAGGACAAAGGCATGTGTGTGTCACATCACAGAGAATGGCTAATGACTCTGTGGGCTTGTTTAACTCTGAAAATGTTTATTGCTGTCTGTTTGGCCTGTATTGCATTAGCTCTTGCACTTTTTGTTCCCACCCTAGTTTAAAGGGCTCTTTAAATGATTTTAACAAAATCCTGGATGCTTCTTTCAGCTATTCCCTTACTTGCTTTTTCATTTAGAGGTTGCAAGGAAGGAACTAAGCAGTGAAGTGTTCTGTTTTATATCACAGCTTCTACTTAGTTTGTTTTCACTCATCCCGGGAAATGCTCAGGAACACTTACCCGATATCCTGCAGCTGTTGTCACATCACTCTAGATTAAAGGGGAATCTCCTAAATTCAGTGGGATCTGGAGGCACCAGCCATAACCTACAAAGGTTGCTCAAGGTAAAGATCAAGTCTGATGTGTGGTTCTTAATTTGTTGTGTGTTTTGTGTTCACATTGGGAAGCCTTCTTTTTGCCTCTGGGAGATAGGATACATTTTCTCAAATTTTTACTGGGTTTCAGAACATACAAAACACTGTTACCTTATTGAAGTCTCCTTATTTGACTTTTTTTCTTTAATAGAAGTCGTCTGTTGTTCTGACAGATTTTGTGTCAGAATTTAGTGGGTTCTACTCCTCTAATCGTCTTTAGGTTGTTCAAAGTAGTTGGTAGTGGAAAAAGGTCTCTGTAGATTGAATTTAGATACCCTCAAAAGTTGTGAAATGCTAAAATTTAGAGCTTCAACTTGAGCTATAACTGGTGATGCCAGTAATGAAGTAGTTCTTTACGCAGTCTGTACAATACTCAGAGATTATTGTAGAGCTACATAAAATATATTAGCTACTTCATAAGTCTGATTTTGCAGCTGTAGTTTTGTAAATGGCTGCAGAGGTTTACATTCATAGGTTTGTAGTGATCACTTCTGCTTCACTGAAACCTGAACTTTGGGATGGGGTTTGCATATATTATATATTTAGGAGAAAACTTGGCTAGTCCTTACAAACAAAAGTGGTAGGTTTTGAGCTGCCTTGTTGAGACTGATAAGAAACAATCAGTAACATTGCCCCATGCAAAGGCTGTTAGAATATTTCTGACAAGAAACCCTTTTGCATGACTCTTTCACAAAGCCATTCAAGGGACAGTTCACTCATCTTTCTGCATATTACACATCACAATCCATGGTGTCTGTTTTCAGGTCCATCCAGGGAGGTGATGTTACAAAGCTGACAGGTGATGGCCTGTGCAGTGGCTGCTCACAGGATGTCCTGTGGCCATAATGGGATAAACCCTGAACAGTTTATCCTCTGAGAAAGGAATCTGCCTTGCAAGAGGAAGCTCTGGGAGTTTTTTCTATTATAAATTTTGTGTGTTTTTACTGCTTCCTTAGAATGAGCTGATGTTGTTTTGGTTTTTCTGTTGGTTGATACCATCACTATGATATAAACAATATGCATTTCCCCATAGGTTCAGTGATAACAATATATTTAACATGAGATCTAGCCACATTTCTGCCTGAATCCAGTTTCACAACCTTCAAGCTCTAAAGCCACACAAAAGGGCTGAAAATACTCAGTGGTGGAGAGGGGAAATCAAATTTGTTGGTTGCTTGCTTTTTGGGGTTTGGATTTTTTTAATTAGGATTATCAATTCTCAAACTCTTGCTTCTTGACCTACAAAGTCCTTCCTGGTGATCCATAATATTAAAGATTTTTGACAGATTGAGTTTTTTCCTTACCAAATTGTTGGAAGATTGGTCTAATGTCAGTCCTCTCTTCACACAGGTCAATGTGGAACAGAAAAAGGGTTTTTCCATTCAAGAGGAACCAAATGTAACTACTTCTGGTAGTTTGAGGAAATCTATACAAATTACAGAGAGCAAAAAGGACTGCTCAGAGGAGGAGAACAAATTCACCTCCATGCCAGAGTCTGCTTTTCTCATCTCTGAGAAATGCAGCCTCCTGAAAAGGAAGTGCTGCTCAGAGGAGATGCGAAATGCTGAGGTGCCCTGCAAACTGATGAAGAAAGGTAGGTTTAATTACACACAGGACAAGGTTCCATGGCATGCAACCTGTGGAAACCTTTCTTCTGTAAGATTCAGATAAAGAGAGACCAAATTACACTTTGCCTTTCATCTATTCTCTTTTGCCTAATTAACACATGCGTGATGTGGAATCTTTCCTGTGTGTAGAGAGAAAAAAATCTAAAAAGGGGCAAAGAAGGTTGGGTCATGCTTTCCTCAGCAGAGCTCTGAATCTTTTAAAGAACATCAGCGTTACACATGGTCTCAGCACTTTCTATAGCGATTTTAAAAGTTTAAAAGTACAGACTCTATTTGTTCTTGATATCTGGCCTTGTTTTCATGCTGTGGGATGTATTTACAATGGTATGAGAGAAAAATATATCTCACTTTAGACTTTCAGCACTAACAAAGTGTTTTGGCATTGATTGCTAATGCAAGGCCAAACTGAACCCTCTGTAGGTGGGTATAATGTGACCAAAATTAAGGGGAGATGTGCAGATTTCTGCCAAGGCTGAATTTGAAGCTTTGCATAGAAATTACTGTAATGATGCTTCATGGTTCAGTAAGTTGCAAGTATATACAACACATATTTAAATATCAGATGCTGGTGTAAATACATGAGATAGTATTGTGCTTGCATAGTTCTGTTCAATTACTTTTTTTTTCTTGTTGATAGATGTAGTTGATACTAAGGAAAATAGTACTGGACAGCATATTCCATTTGAAGTTGTGGATCCATCAGATTTGGACTGCTCCCTGTGTATGAGGTGTGTTCTTTTCTCACAAATATCTATAGCTTTCCAGCTGTATCTTCCTCCCTTTTATGACCTAGAGATTTTCTGGCTTACTTGGTACTTATTTTTGCCTGTAACATGAAATTAGCTTTTACTGTGATTGTTACTCTATTGATGCATTTCTAGACCTTTGGTTCTGAGCACTGTTGATGAATGGGAATTCTTTGATCTTCTCTGGGCTAATGATTGCTTTGGAAAGGGCACACAAAGTCACGTGAGGGCTAAGCACGTTAGTGAAGGTGTCTGAAAGATTTGCTCTCACCACTGACACAGCGCACAAACCCAGAGTTGGTCATCTGGGAATTTGTAGAGCTGTTTGTCACAAAAAGCACAAAATACCTAAAGAGACCACATCCAGTGAATATTCTGAGTTTGCATGTGAAGTACTGTGTTGCTGCTATTGCAATAGGAGGATCTTGAGAGTAAACAAGAGTATGTTTTAACTCTGTTGCTTAAGAGATGTGTTCCTCACTTTACTGAGGTGGTCACTCCATTTGCTTGAAGATTTCTTCTTCCAGTTAAACAACAGTTATTCTTGGGAACAGCAGTGGCTTAGTCAAACAAGTAGGAGTTGTCAACTGCATCTATTTTACTGCTTGTTTTGTACAAAATATTTTAACTTTGGCAAATAACATTATGTGGGGGGTTTTTAGTGACTTAGAGATATTGGGAAGGTGTTTCACTTGCTGCAGTGAGTGTTGCTTAGGTTGTTTGGTCTTTTAATTACCCAGGTTTATCTGTAATTCATGTTGGGGTTTAATTTTGCACAATATTTTTTAATTCTTAAATAGCAGATAGCCTCTTTAGGGATTTACTTCTGAAGGCCTGTGTTTTGAGAAATCTGGGGTTTGTTGTTTGTATGCAGAGGAGGAGACTTCAATTTGTTTCAGACAAACTGAAAGCTTTGAGGACCAACTGCTGTATTGTCTGATTTGCTTCTTCTTGGAATAAATCAGATCTTCCCATTCTCCCTGTCTACAGCTGAAATATGTTTCAAAAGTTTATGCAGCTGTCAAAACAGTCAATAGTGCAAAGAGCAAAACTTTCCTCTAAAAGAAAGCCACACAATTATTCTTAGATGGTTTAGTGATTCTGCTTGTTTATTGTGTCCACAAAGCATATTTCTGATGTTTTAGATAAAATTAATTAATCCTACTTTCTCATCCTCTGTTAAATCAGAAACAGCCAGACTGCAATATATTGTAAAGGAATTAGCTCAAGGATTGCTGTTTCCCTTACAGTATAGAGGATGGTATAGGTGCTGTGCTTGGGATTGTAACCCCAAACACAGGCCTTGCCTTCAGAAGGATGTTAGCTTTGTAACATCACTGCACAGGGAAGGCTTGTGCTCAGGAAAGCTCTCCTAAGATCTTTCTTGTTGTTTATGGAGACCAATGATAATTATTTCCTGCTATGTTCTTCAGAAGTGTTTTGGGGATTTGGTTCCTGAGATACTTTGGACTAATTACCTAGTAACCTACTGACCTGTTCACAATTAACTGCAGGAGCTGTTATTAACCTGTTTGTCTGATGGAGTGGCCAAAATGTTATTGATCTACCTTTGCTCCTGCAGCAAGCAGAACATACAAAGTAGTCAAAGCTACATACTGGTGAGAAAAGGGGCATTTTTCTGCAGCAATTTAGTTTCTGCTGTTACAGTAGCTCAAAATGATGTCATGAGAAATCTTAGTGTGTAGTGTTTCTTTCTGCAAGTCATGGAGCTTGTCCAGGTCCTCTTAGAGTTGTTAGAAAAAGCTGCTGCTGGCTTTTGTGAAAGCTAGGGCAGACTGGGAAATCTTAACAGGAGTATCTTGTCTTTATGCTACATTTCAGATGAAGTCAGTGCCTACCAAGTTATTGCATATACAGTGCAGTGCTTACTGGAACATGGGGTAGGATTCAGTGTTTCACATAGCTTAAGTGAGGTTTCTGTCCATGAAACAGTTAACAAGTGTTTTCAATTGCACTGTCAAGTTGCAATAAGATAGGTGTGGCATTTTAGATACTATTTCATGTGTTCCATTGCTTAAATGTCAATGTTTTTAGTAACTAATGACATTTAATGAGCTCTCTATGCCAGTCTTGTTAAAAGCCAATTGCATTCTTAAATGCACTCATCTTGTGAAAGATGCTAATAAATGTGGGTTTATGGATTGTAATTTCCACATGTTTAATAGAACATAATGTACTGTTTTGATAAACTAATCTAATACTTTAAAGAAAAATTATTAATTCACTTAAATTATGATGAGACTAGTATTTAAGACCTTAAAATGCTTAGACAGTATGTTGTAAAATACAGTATATTCCAGACAATTTAGTTTCTAGATTTTAATTGTTTCTATTAAAAAAAAAAAATCTGTATTATTTACATCTCGCTAAGGTCTTTATTGACAAGGAAACGTGACTTTGCAATATCACATAATCATAATAAGGAAAAAAAAATCTTTACATTAAAATTAGTGTCATAGAGGCCCTTGAAATGAGTAAAGAATAAGTACCATGATACTTTGAAGACCTTGCCTTATATATTTAAATACTCTTCCAGATGAAACATGAACCTCCTGTCACTCATTTTCCAGAAAAGCAGTCACTTCAATATTAAGAAATCTATTTAAACAAAAAAAGGGCTTAGGAACTGCAATAATAGNATGTCAATGTTTTTAGTAACTAATGACATTTAATGAGCTCTCTATGCCAGTCTTGTTAAAAGCCAATTGCATTCTTAAATGCACTCATCTTGTGAAAGATGCTAATAAATGTGGGTTTATGGATTGTAATTTCCACATGTTTAATAGAACATAATGTACTGTTTTGATAAACTAATCTAATACTTTAAAGAAAAATTATTAATTCACTTAAATTATGATGAGACTAGTATTTAAGACCTTAAAATGCTTAGACAGTATGTTGTAAAATACAGTATATTCCAGACAATTTAGTTTCTAGATTTTAATTGTTTCTATTAAAAAAAAAAATCTGTATTATTTACATCTCGCTAAGGTCTTTATTGACAAGGAAACGTGACTTTGCAATATCACATAATCATAATAAGGAAAAAAAAAATCTTTACATTAAAATTAGTGTCATAGAGGCCCTTGAAATGAGTAAAGAATAAGTACCATGATACTTTGAAGACCTTGCCTTATATATTTAAATACTCTTCCAGATGAAACATGAACCTCCTGTCACTCATTTTCCAGAAAAGCAGTCACTTGAATATTAAGAAATCTATTTAAAAAAAAAAAGGGCATTAGAACTGGCAATAACAGAATCATAAAATTGTTTAGGTTGGAAAAGACCTCCAGGATCTTTGAGTTCCACCAGTTATTCCAGAGCTGCCAAGTCCCAGTTTATTGCAATTACTGATGTGAGCTATTACTGCAAATAGGTATTTTGTGCTTAGCTCTACACATACAAGTAATCTCAAAATATCAGAAATAATAATTGTGCAAGTATTGCTCAATTTCATTAGTGAAGTCATATGGTCCAACTTCTGGTTCTGTTTATTGCTCACACAGAGGAAAATTAAATGCTGGCTTGTTGGAAGTTCGTAACAATATTATCCCTCATATTCACTGAAGTCAGAGTTTATGGGCTGCCTTTCATGTTGGGTGGCAATAAAAAAGTGTGTAAGCTGAATAAATACAAAAGTTGGTTGAAGAAATTAAAAGCAAGAAACAACTTTATCCCAGTTGTAGTCAGTAGTTAAGTTAGTGAATGAATTCAGCTTTTTTTGGGAGCAACCGTTTTCTTTTACTTTAGTACCCGATATTGTTGTCTTTTTGCTCTTGGATTTTCCAATCCAGGCTCTTCTATGAACCTGTCACTACACCTTGTGGACACACCTTTTGTCTCAAATGTCTGGAGAGATGCCTGGATCACAACCCAAAATGTCCCTTGTGCAAGGAAGGGCTCTCAGAGGTAATCCTTGGATTTTTTCAGCATGAGTTCAGCTGCAAGTGATAGGAGCAACTTCAACTTCAGACAGCCTTGATATTTCCCAACACAAAAGAAATAATACATAACTCAGGAAGAATGTGACTTTCAAAATGCTCTTGTGAGTCGCCAAGCATGACTAGTCTCTTTTCAAACCTTAGGACCAGACCCATATTTAGAAAATCTGTAGGTGATTTTTGCTTTCCAGATTTCCTAAGTAAATATCTGTAACACAGGGAATAGCTCAAAAAACAACTCTTCAGTGGCAAGTTTAACAGATGATAGAATCACAGGCATCAGAAAATGGGGGTAATTGATGATGTCCTTTGCACAGGCTCCAGTCACTGTGAAGTGCTGGATGTTCTCTCTAACTGCTTGTGTGTTGTTACTGCAGTGCTTGGCTATGAGGAAATACTGTAAAACAGTGCTAATGGAGGAGCTAATAGCCAGATATCTTCCAGAAGAACTCACTGAAAGGAGAAAGATTTATGAAGAGGAAATAGCAGAGCTTTCCAAGTATGTAATCCATTTATGTAAAACCCATCTCTAATTCTGCTGCTGTTAGCTGTGAATCACTCTGGCTGCTGTGGAACATGAGCTGAGATGCTGATGGAGCTTCTTTCTCTGTATCACGTGATTTCAGAGAACAGAGTCCAGGTGAAACTGTGCTTGAGTGAGCATAAAAACTAGACACTGCTAAAAAATAAAATAAATAAAGAGAAGTAGAAGAAATCCAGAAGGTTGCTTTATAAACAGAGTACAAGGCAATGTGTCTGCTTTCAGTGGACCTCTATGAAAGGCACAGAGTGAGACAATAGGTAGAAGTGATCTGGCAGGATGGGGTTTGTAATATACTGGATAGGGAAGAAATGTGATTAAGGGAAATAAAATAAATAAAAGCAATACTAGAGTTCCAATAATGCTTTCACTACCAGATCCAGAAAGCTTAATGAAAAATTTGTCTGCTATTAACTGGTATATAATTTTCTAGAGTATTTAGTTAAAGGAAAAATAATTTTAGCTTTTAGCATTCCATTAAGAATGGAATTAAGCTTTTACCAATGATTTAGCTTTCTTTATTCCATTAAGAATTTTATTCTAAAGATGTTATAATTTCTATTTAAAGATGTCATAATTTTAAAGAATATGAGACATATGTGTCAGTAGTTTGGTAAAGCATCATATCTGATTTTTCCTTTCTTTCTTACAGCCTAAATAAGAATGTGCCCATATTTGTGTGCACAATGGCTTATCCTACAGTCCCATGTCCTTTGCACATCTTTGAGCCGTGTTACCGGCTCATGATCCGGAGGTGCATGGAGACTGGCACCAAACAGTTTGGGATGTGCATCAGCGACCCTGTCAAGGGGTGAGTGAACAGCTTGGACCATGTGAGGTACCCACTTAGTCTGGAGCCAGTGGAGAGGTGCAGAAAGGTCCATGGATGTAATATCTGTGGTAATTTTCCACTAGAGAAAGTTTCTTCCTAATGCAGGTCAAAGGCATTGAGGAGATAGAAGTTTTTCTCTTGAGCACTTGGACTAATATGATGGTCTGTTCTCTCAAAACACTCATAACTGAATGTGTGGAACATGTGATTGAGCTGCAGACCTCCTGTAATACATGAAAAGAAGTGTATTTTTCTCCTGCTTTCAAATCTGCTGAATGTTTTGGCACAAGAAATTGAAATGGCAGTAAGGTCTGTTCTTGGGCTAAATTTCCTTAAATTATGGGATATGGTTATATCCTTATAGTTCTGAGCATAGTGGAGGCTGCAGAGGTGTAACAGAGCCTTCATAAGGACTGGCTGAGCATTTACATTGAGCCATTTACAGTCAGTCTTGGGTAATTTGACTTCCTAACTTGACTCTCTATTTAGCTTTTCTCCTGTCTTTTTATGCTAGAAACCCTGGGTATGTATAGTCTGTGAAAAGTACAATTTGCAGAAAATACTCACCTGCAAAGTAAAATCTGCTGAAATTGTGCAAAAACTTTGTTCTTCATCGATTTCCTAGTCCTTCCATAATGCTAATATTCTGAATTGCACTTGTCCTTCTGTACAAATTGACTGAACATATTAGCATTATGGGAAAAGTTTGCTTCTGATCTGTGTATCTTCCAGTTTCATAAGATGTTCCCTGTATTCCAAAACATCCAGTTAGCATTAATCAGATTAGACAGTCTGAATCTTCCTGATAGTTTTGCAAACAATTGTGGAATAATTTGAACTACAGCAGGTCAGTGCTATGAACAATAGAAATGAGCTGACATTGGTAAATACCTTTGTGGTAGGGACTGGCTGTATGGCAGCTCTGTGGAACTCAGGGTGGAGAGAATAAGAGTTGTTTACTTGCTTTTGTTCTGATTTCAATAGGTTTGCAGATTATGGCTGCATTCTGGAGATAAGAAATGTTGAATTCTTTGCTGATGGTCGCTCTGTTGTAGACAGCATTGGCAAGAGGAGATTTAAGGTGATCCAGCACAGCCAGCGTGATGGATATAATACAGCAGATATTGAGTACATTGAGGATCAAAAGGTAAATTTAGAAATACTTCATTTAAACTGTATTACATGTGAAATTCTAAGCATGTATGTTTTTAGTGAGTTCTTTTTTTTTAGAAGTTTCTAATAAAACAAATTTGTGGTATTTAATAAACTGCTCATGATTAAGTTGGGACACATAATAGTTAAGACAAGCATGTACATACACTGTCCATGTACTGAAGAGTGTTTCCTGGAGGTATTTATCAGAGGACAAGACTAAGTGAATCCAGGATGAGCTCTTACTGCTCTTCCAGAAAAAAACTGGAGTTTATAAGAGGGTGGAGAGAGAACCTGACAATATTTGTATGGAAGTCAGTTAGAAAATCCCCATTCAGGTAAGAAGGAGCAGGATTTGGGTGCACCATAACCCTCAAAATTGTTTGTGTTAATTCTTAGGAGCTTTTGGTATGCAAGGGGAGGATAAAATGTCTACTCTGAGGCTCTACTGATTTTTTTTTTTAATGCTTTGCATAATCTTTTTTTCCATTTTTGTGCGGTATTTGTGTAAAGTTTTTTTCATACAACAATCCAGAAAGTGCAAATTCTACAAAGAGATATTTTTGGTTTAGAATACAGGCAAAGTGAAGAATTTGGATAGGAGAGGGGCATCAGCAGAGGAAATACCAAATGAGCTCTCAGTATTTATTGCAGAACTCTTTTGGCATGCTTTTTTTTTCCTTTTCCTTTCCCCTACCCAACCCTGAAAATCTTGAAAATCCTTGTTGCCTTCCCCAACATGCAGACTGAACTAACAGTAACCTCCCCCCTCTCATTTCTCATTCCAGGTGCAAGGACAAGAGTATGCTGCATTACTTGTTCTCCATGATTCTGTCTATGATCAGGCTCATACATGGTTTAACTCCCTCAAGCAAGCACTCAAAAGTCGAATTCTCAGTCATTTTGGTCCAATGCCAGCCAAGGATCCTGACCCACAGGTATCCAGAATCGGTGTCTTATGTAACTTTTAGAGACAGAAATAGCAGGGATATCCGATAAGCTGGCAGGCATTGTGTTTTAAGATGAAAATATGAATACTCTGCATTTACCCTACGTAAGCTGAGCCTCTAAATTCTGTTGCCACACACCAGTGGTAGCACAGTTGCAAAGAAAAAAGCTCATATTTAATGTTGATAACTTTCTGAGACTATTTATCTCACTGCATTAACCCCAGGAGACTGAACTGCCTTTTTGCCTGTTCTACTTTCTCAATTAAATGACTGAGAGTAAATAGGAAACTGGAAATTTGTGACTTTTGTTAAAAGATTGCAAATGGTGGGGTCCTAAAATAACAGAATATAATAACAAGAGCTAAATATGAGGTAGTATCATAAAGTATGGAGAAGGAAGACAGGAATCCTAAAGAGCTGGGTCAGTAATAACACGGGGAAAAAACAGATTTTAAAAAATCCAGAAGGCCCAGCCTATAAATTGTTGATAGTAATAGAAATGCCTTTTACATCCTCTTTTTAGGAAAGGTGTCACTTGTTTGTAATCTGTTTCAGGCCAACCAGTAATCACAAGCCATTAGGCTGGCAGTGAAATCATCTACTTGCTACACGGCTATCAAAAACTGTGTTTTCAGACTTAAATCCTCAAAAACAGGACCTTACCAGCTGTATGAATCCTGACTTCTAATTTATTTTCTTTCCCCTGACTGCAGGCTAACCCCAACGGGCCAGCCTGGTGCTGGTGGGTGCTGGCTGTCCTTCCACTTGAGAACAGAGCTCAGCTCCCGTTCCTTGCCATGAAATCCCTCAAAGACCGCCTGAACGGCATCAGACGCGTCCTGACGTTCATGTCTCGCACGAGATCACGGTGATGGTGAGGAGCAGAGCTGGGCAGTCTCCCACAGTCCTTGACTGCACACTGTCTCTTGTAACTTCATCTAACTGCAATAATGTCTTACAGATTTGAGTGTTAGGATGTTTCAAGCCTGAATTTCAAAGAGAATGAGTTATAAAGAGCAGGGGATGTTTATGGATACTTCAATAGTTTCCATTTGGAACTGAGATCACTGCACTGCTAAATTAACAACAAATGTGATAGAACAAAAAGTGATCTTGTTTGCCATAAACCTTTTGAAAATCCTAAGGGTTTTTTTAATTTATTTAATTTTATTTTTAGTGGATAAAGGATAAACTGTGCAGTTTAATGTGAAGCAGAAATAATAAGGTTAATGCATTATTTCAGTGAACTGCAAAGTCTTTTATTCAAATGGTTCAGGTTTTATATAGCATTGTGTAAAATAATGTTCACAACTTCTGTTTGATAATTTATTTTTGCACTATGATTTTTTGTTTCAAAATGTATATTATTTATGTGTTCATTCACTAAAGGAAAGTGAGCTGCTCTATTTATAGTGTTTTTACCCTGTATTTATGACTGGGGGCAAAAATGATGATTCTAGCAGTGCGCAAGCGACTGCTTTGATAATTTTTCAGTTATTTGTGTTCAAATACTTTGAATGTTTTTCTACTCATCCCCAGTTCTACTCTAGCTTAAGAACACCCCCAAAACATCCTGCCTTGAAGTCTTTGAATACACAGATTGTCTGAGTTAATTCAAGCACAGCTTTTGAAGGTTCATCCTATGCTTGTTGCGAGGTTCCTGATACAACCAACCAGTCAAGCACCTGCTTAAGCATGTGTTTAAGTGCTTGGGTAAATTCGAGTATTGATGGTTGATGTCAGTGGGAATTGACCATAGTGGTGACAGAAGGATCTATCCTCTAATATTTCACAGAACAGAATAACTTGAAGTTGAATTTATATCTGAACTCTTTCTTGCAAAAATGGACAATGGCTACAAACAACTGCGAAGAAAGAGCTGCAATATATGGAAAGTGGCTTATCCTAGAGAAAACTGGAAGTACTGGTGTAATTTCATTGTAGGTTAATACATAGATTTTTTTTTTTTGCCCCCATCAATTCTTGTTGCTGTTAAGATGAGTTTTATTTCTTTTAATTGTTTGGTGGGATTTGGCTTTGGAGTGTGTGTATGGGAGGGGGAGGGGGGTGTTATTTTGAACTGTAGGACTCAGAGGGTAGTTTGTGTCACATAAGAAGGAATGTGTTGTAATAAATGCTATTTATTTCACCCCAATCTTCAGGTTTCTGTTAGCTTCAAATCTCTACCCAGCCATTGCTTTTCTCTTAAGAGATTGGGTAGTGTTGCTAATAATAGTTATTTCCCAAGGAAAGCAAGTGAATTTTAGCATGATTACTTCTAGCTATAAAGCAGGTAAAATTAGGGCAGAAATGAGAGCAGGAAGTATCTTGGTTTTGATTTTTTTTTTTTTTTTTAAATCAACAGTTCATATACTTGTTTTGCTGCTTTTATTGCTTACAGTGTACCACTTTCTGGGACTGATCTTGCCTCCATCTGATTTTGACTTTCACTGATTTCAATGTGAGCAAAACTAGGCCTTTTAGTCTAAGCTACTGTTTTCCTTTTCAGTGGCAAAAACTAGAATTAAGTGAGAATGTTATGGGATGCTATCGATTTCTTTGGACTTTTTTACACAGGATAGCACTCTGCCATTTCATGCCTTTATGAAAAAAATGCAGTAGAATTTAACGTCATTTTTCTGCATGTTTTTCCATTATCTCTATTATTATTTTCCATTATTATTTAAAAGCGGTTTCCATAAAGCTACCTTTGTTCCCCTTTTGTTAAATTCTGTAGAACTTTTTTATAAGGGTACCAAAGAAACAAATGGAAGACAAATATGTTTCACCCTTGTGGTACACATGGAATCTGTATCCTGTTTGCATTGAGCTACTTTGGAAATGCTGTAACTTCCTTCCATACTGCTGGATTGCTGCATGTCCTCCATGAGTGGTACTTGGCATGCTGTAAACAATATATAAAAACACCAACACGTTCTGAACAGTACCAAGTGACGGTGGCTGACACCTGCTATGGCGTTTTGTCTTCATAAGTCAACAACAAAGTGATTTCTACTCGTTTAGATGTGAAGCTGCATTAAATGCAATTCTTCCACAAACCATTATGTACTATTGCAGAGCATAAGTGTCTCATATTGCTCCCACAGGAAAAAAAGTTTCCACTTTTGTTACTCTTATCTGTGAGAAAAGGAACTTAAATACCTAATTTAAACTGTTTTCTCACTGATGTAATTAGTTATTTTATCCTGCATGGTGTGTCTTCTACATACTCATTCTGCCTATTTTGTTGTTTTAGAAACTGTCATGGAAAGAATCCTTAATTTTAAAGATTAATATTGTCTTTTCTGTTAGCCTTGAGTAAAGCTGCCAGAATTTCCAAGCAGAGACTCGTGCACATGCCCTGCATCGTGAACATCCAGTGAATTTGTTGCAGCCTGGAAACACTTGACCTACTGCATTTAATGCAAACAGGTGATCTGCATATGCACAACAAATCAAAATTCCATCTGTACAGTACAGATGCAGTACTGTACAGGTACAGCAGCATTCTCTCTGGGGCTGCTCTATGGCCACACATCCTAGATGAATGGCTAAAGTCTGCAAATTCATCAGAAATGAAAAACAATACTGAGGAAGATATATGCTAGAGAACACAAACCTGCCCAAGAAAAACTGGACAAGGAGTACCCTTAGCCTTCATTATGTTAAGGTGGTAAAATTTCAGTAATGGTATTTAAAACCAAAAAAAATATAGGTATGCCACACTATCACTGATTTTTTTCAGTTGCCTAAATAAGTACAAGGATGTAAATGCAACGTTTATCACAGGCATGAATAAACAGCTGAACAGATTTAAAAATACCTTCAGTTTAATTATAGAAATAGCATTGATCGGATAAAATACTAATTGGAGGAATATTTTATTTAAGCTGCTCACATTTTTCTAGGCACCAAACCCAGTTTTATAACCGGTCTTGCTCATCTGCTAAAAACGAAAAGCCCAACAGACCAAATCATGACTCAAACTTGCATTTCCTGTGTGGTCAGAAGTATTGATTAATCGTTGTGGGGGCATGAGTAATGCATAGGCTACTTAGACAGTAGTTCAGTAGTTTTAATAATGAAATGATAAAATGGTGTGATAGGCCTTTATGGTAAGTCTTAAGTAACATACTGGTTTTAGTTGTAGAAATTCCTCTTGCATTTTTTCTGTAATTACTTTAAGTGCTGCTATCTTCCATTAGCAATGTAGCAATAAGAGATCCTGGCTGTCAGACTGAATGGCTGATGTCCTTCTGTCCTGTATGACTGCTTACTGACAGAACACCTCAACCATGGATTTATTAATCCAAAGATTGTTTTAATCTTTAAAAAAAAAGTGGATTTGTATGTAGCAGGTCTGTCTTAATCTGTGCTGTAGAGAAAGAGCTTCATAGAGTTGAGTTCTGTTTTAGATGGTCTTTTCAGAATCATAGAATCCCAGATTGGAAGGGACCTCAAGGATCAGCTGGTCCAACTTTTCTTGGGAAAAGCATGGTCTAGACAAGATGGTCCAGCAGGCTATCCAGCCAAATCTTACAAGTGTCCAATGTTGGGAAATCCAACACTTCCCTGGGAAGATTATTCCAATGGCTGATTGTTCTCATTGTGAAAAATTTTCTTTTTAATGATTTATACTTGGTGCTGAAGTTTTACTGGTGTTTAAATCAATGAGAGGAGTTATATTTAAATGCAATGTTTAGGAATGGAGAACATGTTCACAAACACTTATTTAAAAAAGAAAGTGAAATTTAACTATAGGGTTTTTGTGCCTAAAAACCCTGTGGACCTGTATGCACTTAGGGTAGTGCTCCCCATTTCCCCCAAGTCCTACATTAGATGAACACAATCTCTCTTTTCAACCCCTGCTTAGTTCTCATTTAATTCACAACTGAAACTGTAACTAGTGCAGCACCTGGTTTAGGAACTGGGGCTTATTTCCAAAGCCCAGTAAATCACTGGAAGTCTTATGGCAATAGCAAAATCGTAGCTTGATCAAAGTAACTCTCTTGAAACACTTTGCTAAATAAATATTGTCTGAAAGAAGAAAGAAACTAATCTGCTTAGACAGGAGTAAAATGGTGGATAATAAAAACCTGAACTATTACATTGACTTACTCATCCAGGTATCATGTGAAGTGCTTACTAATGTTGGATTTTCATAAGGTCTAAAGTAACCCTCACATAGAAGTGCCTGTATTATGTTATTGCCATTCTTGAGCTTTTTAATAGTCATAGCCATATATTTTATAAATATAAAACATATGCACCTTTTAATCTTTACATTCAGTTTGCAGAACAAAGGTTTACAGAGCAGAAGTGTAGCAAAAACAATGTAATAGCTTCTATAATTCCCTGATAAGGAACAGGAGAAGTACAAAAATGAGGAGCAAAAGACTATCTGTGTAAGATGTCTTAATTTGGAACCATATACTTGTCCAATTTAATTCCATGAAGCTATGTGGTTACAAGAGTGCCAGAAATATATCTCTCAAGCCATTTTAAATAAAAAGTTTTGTGGACTTGTATATTCCATTTGTTTGTAAAATATCCTTTTGTGCACTGTAATGAACTTGAAATGAAACTTAAGTTATACTCTCATATCACTGGACAGAGTACTGTTCAGCTACCTCTACATAAGTTTGAAGTAATCTGTTTTTTTCCAGATATGTTTGCATTGTCATATAAAATATATTTTAAAAAATCGTAGTCCAAAGAACCTGTACGTGTTTGTAGATGTACTTATAACTATGTTGTACCAACAAAGTCTGTGTGGAGAGTTGTTTCCTAATTAAAATTTTTGTCTTCTTTACTCTTTGACTTGCATAACAACTACAGAGGTGAACAAATATTACATGGGAGCTGCTTTTTGTGGGTGTTTTAGATAAAGGAACAAAGAACAACTCCTATATCCTGTCACACAACAACATTTGAAGTGAAGAAGCCATACCGTAGTAATTAAGTTGTTCAAACCTCAGATGTTGTAAAAGAGGACAGCAAGTGCTGCTGTTTTATGGGAGGTTTTTGGGCTTGGTTTTATTTCCCCTCCTCTCTTCCTTTGTTGCTCTGGTAAAGTAAAAAGAATGGGAGCTGAAGAAGGCCTGGCTTACTGCACTACCCTGCACTTGTCTGGGCTTTGGTTCCTCTGATGCATTACTATTTGCTTTACAGGTTGCTCTGATTTAAACCTATGACCAGGATACCTTTTCATTTACAATCTCAGGCAGGAATGCATCCCAGCCACGTTTAAGCTGTGTCTGTGTGGTGCTGAAAGGACTGTTTTCAGTGATGACCACTTATGAAGTTCCACTGGGCTATCAAACTCAACTTCACAGAGAACGCTACAGAATATCTTTATTCATAAACCTAATAATAAGAGTTTATTCTACAAAAAACATGAAGATTTGAAATTTTTTGGAAGCTACATATGTATAGGCTGCTTCTTTTATCTTGTCATTTAGGCAAGATGTAGCATGCTTGTGACTTGCTGCCTAAGCCCCAGCCACTGCTGGGGTCAGAGGTTGCCTTGCTGGCCTCTTATGTAAGCTTGTGCAGGCTCTGCATTTACTTTAGAATCCAGGGCACAGGCTAAGGCCTATGGTGAGCCTACAGCTCATTATGTCAAAGCCTCTGTTATCTGTAACAAAATACATTGTGTACATCTGTGGGATCAGAGGAAGTTTTGGTTGAAGTGCATTTTCATCTGGAAATAGTAAATAGTCAAAACTGGAGCTGTTCTTGGGAACGTGTTGATTTAAACTATTATTTTTAAGTCATACCTTTAGTTTTGAAAGGTTTAAGAGTGGTTATAAAAAAGAAGGGGTTTAGAGGCAATATGAAACAGAATTTGACCCAAATATAAGATAGCAAAATATTTCCCAACTACTTTCTCATGATGTTCTCATTTTGTAACAGTGTACCTACACAGATTGATTCAAATGGTATTTGAAATATGCTAAAGTCATCTACACTTACATAATGCTTCATATTAAAATGATTATTAGCAATTTTGGATTGGTTCTATCCTGTAAAACAGTTAAAGGAAAACCACAGCTTCCAGTCAGCCTTTGCTCCCCAGTTCTCTGACACAAGACCCTGTGGTGACTTTGCTGTGTGTGGGATCAGGACCCTATGCCACACTGGGCAAAGGGAAGGGAAGGCCATGGGGCAGCTCCTGCCTGTGACCTGCCACAACTTTGAAATGTTGTCAGTAACTTGCTTTTATTGTGTGAATGATCCCACAAAATCCTGGAATATCTCTTAATGTGCCATGGCTCTCTGTGTGACTGGGTGAAAGGTATAATGACAACAGTTTTTATCTTCAAAAGAGGTGCTGACTTCTTAGTTTCAACAATTCTTTAGCCTCTGCTTTAGAAACCATGGATTGCCTGGTCTTTGCTCCATACTCCTCACAACCAAGGACAAGGTAAGGAATGCCTTCTCTCAGCTTCTTGGCCACATGTACAGATGAAAGAAGACTAGAAACTGCTTTTTTAAACTATTGTAGGGCTAGGATGGGTTTTTAAAGGTCTTTCTGATTTTCAAACAGGCCTTTATCATCAGTCACTAATATTAAGTTCTCTAAAACCTACAGAACAGAAGAACTGGTTACATCATCCTTACTAGACAGGAGTAATGTTGTATTTTAACTACACATATAAATTGTTTATTAGTACCAAAAATTAATATACAGAGACTACTAGAAAACTGATGTAAAGAACAAGCTTTTCTATGAAGACCAGCCTTCAGCTGCCATGCACTAAATACTTTACTTCCTAGGATAGGATGATTTTCAAGTTGTTAAAGCCCAAAAATCACTGGCTGAAAGAATCTGTATAATGAAAGTATGCGCATGCTGTCAATACCAGTTTTATGCCAGTGTAATATCTTTTGTTTCAGTAGATCTGCTCTTGATTTATAATTCCATATAAATGAAAGGAGAATTAAGCTATTTATGTAAGTGACTTTATTTATATAACTGACTTATGCTGTATTATGTGATGGCAAAGAAAACCAAGCACATGTCTCTTTTGTGTTTTCTATGAGCTACAGAAAGATTTTGTAAAAGTAATGCTAGCAATAAACAATTTTCTCTATGTGACATTAGAAATTCATTCTCATCCACAGGGAGGTTTTATCATGAGTAGAATACAAGGTAATAGATGATACGATAATGTGGAAAGATTTTAGCAAGTCTTCAGACAGTCTAGAAAATGTGAAAGCTGCACATCACAATTTAGACTACAAATCAGTTCAACAAAGCAATTGTTATTCAGGCTCTTCCTTGGATGAGTCAATGATTCGTACTGTGACTATTAGTACTGAATGTATCATTTAAAATTCATTTTGAAAGATTACTGAAGCATTAATGATTTTAAAATTGGTTCTACAAGTATTTTTTTTATCAATGAGAAGTCCAAACGCTATCAAGGCTAAAGAGCAAAACACAGGGATTTTCAACCTAGCGGAATTAGAGGGTTTTTACCACATGCTTTTACATTGTTTTTTACTCCTTAGTGTACAATGACTATATAATATTTAGGAAATCAGGGTCAGTAGAGTAAATATT
Source organism: Buphagus erythrorhynchus (assembly GCA_013400855.1). NCBI lineage: Eukaryota > Metazoa > Chordata > Aves > Passeriformes > Sturnidae > Buphagus > Buphagus erythrorhynchus. The sequence continues at coordinate 140,290 of VZTT01044117.1, read as the reverse complement.
TCTGTAGCAATGTGGCAGACACACCTTTCATAACTCATAAAGTCACTACTGGAAAGGCACAACTGGGTCACAGAAGTGCATGGTGGGATGCTGCTTTCCAGTTATGCAACCTGGGTAACTAAAGGTTAGAGCAAGTACTTGAATAATGAGCTTTCTGCCAGAAAGAGTCGAACAGAAAAACAGTGTTTTTAAATGCTGGCTTCTGAGCAGCAGCCACCTAACATGTCTAGTTAGGAGTCATCAAACCGAAATAGAACCGGATGCGTCAGAACTTTGAAGAATGGCAGTTCAACATCCCAAAAGAAAAATACATCTGCTTGTATTCCAAAAGCAGATTCTACCGGTTCTCTCTTTCCCACAGATGATACTAGAGACATTTGCAGCATGCTGCTCCACTTTTTCTCCTGGCTCACTGTAACTGGCTTTATCACTCATCTCGTCTTTTTACTTTCTCCATCATCCAGCAACATTTCCAACTTTAAGGAATTCCACGGTTTGCCCTGTTCTCTTTCCTCCTCCAATGCATATGTTGCTGGATTACTTCTAATAAACATAATTAGTGCAGAATTCTTACCTAACTTCTGACAGAGGAAAGAAGAGAGGAAGGAAATTGTGTTTCCACACTACAATGATTTTCCGAGGTTTGGAATGCTAGGACCATAGCCCAAGGGCACAAATTATGACATAACCAGCAACTAACTCCCATCAGGTTCAGGGATATTAGTTACAAAAACCACAGGCTATTGCCAAGAGACTATAGAAAACGGTGGTCTTTTAATCACAATTACATGTCCTGTTACAGCTGCACACCAGATAAATATATTAATCAAAATGACCTCATTTTAGGCATGCGTAGCAGTGTGTTATATAACCATGTTAAGTATGCTATTTTATTTTCCTCCTGCCAAGGAGAAATGGTGTTTGTCTCACAAGAGTTCCAAATAAGTCTGGTTATAAAGTGATGGAGAAAAGAACAGGAGGGAGAGACAAAACTAAGAGCGTTAATAAGCAAAATGACTCATTTCCCAAGTGGAGAGGTGATGTTACGTTCCACTTCTATCTCACAAGCTCTGTAGGAAACTAATGTCATCAACAGTCTCGGCATTCCTAACATGCCAAGTATTTCTCAGGATGGGGAAAACAGATGTGTGACAAGGATGGAAACTATGTCTTTTGAGACCTCATTGGTTCACAGCATTCCTGATTTGTTTTCAAAGCTGTTTTTGAAGGCTGCCTCCATAAACAAGGATTTTGCAGAATCCCCGTCACTCTTTTTGTTGCTCACTTCTTTGGTGAAAAGTGGCATTCAATTAATTCTTTTCTAGTGCTACTAATGATGCTTTAAACAAGCTCAAAAGCATCCTTAAAAGTAGAATACATCCCCCCACACACAACAAGGCTGAGGCTTGTCTAGATTCATTCTGCACTACAGAAAAAAGGACCAAGAGGCGTACATTTTTGCTATATAAGATCACTCAGCCAGAGAACTCTGATAAGTGCTGAAAATGTGAAAAACAAATGGCAGGGTATGCATTTCCCATTTGCTCAATACACACACATAAAAGAAACACTGTGTAGGCTTCACTGCAGCATACCAGTGCGTCCAAAACTCAAAGGTTAGTTACATAAATGATAAGGCGTGGGCTTAAATGCTTCATTCAGCTTGTTAATTACTTGCTTTGTGGCCTGAGCCAATGTTCTGAAGCAGGTTCATCCAATATTGTGCTGCTTCCTCTGAATTTTCATTTACTGTGTTAAGCTGAAATGCTGGGAACAATTTGTTGCAATACCTAAGAAGAGTCTGTTTTCTTTTCAAGCAATTCACAGAACAAACTTACTCAGACTAATCCACAGATGCTCTTTAAATGTCCTTGCTATTTCAGAAAATTATGAAATTTAATTCTTTCAGTATTCTCCTTAACAAGGGAACTGCTGGCTGCATAAATATGCATGTGTTATTGGCGTATGTTTGAGGGCTCCTTTTTTTGTGTTCTTTTCAATCTACAGATCCAATGTGGGGAAATGAATGGCAATGTGTTAGAAAACTCTCAAAATGCTTATTATGTCTCTGGCAGAATATAAGAAGCTACATTTTAATAGCAGATGGTAATATTTCCACCTTCAATTCAGTTAAGTGGGACACCTCGCTGATAAAGCTCTTTAATGCCATGGCTGTGAACAAGCTCTCGTTATTGAACAGCCCATCCCAAGCCAGACAAACCAACTACCTATTTCCTGAGATGTGCAGGCAGAAACAGGAGTTTAGAATTCCTTACCTCTGTGGAAATAAATCATGTTGTGTTCAGAGAAAACTGTAGTTTTACCTCAAGATCTCTCCTCAAGATTGCACCTGGGAAACCTGAGATTTACATCTAACAACAGAATTTGTTTTAAAATTAAAAACCATTAAAACTTCCCAACCTGCTTTATTTTCAGCAGTGTATACTTGCAGACAGCTTGATTTACAACTCAGACTTGGGCTAAGAAGCCTATGGAGACCTTGAATTTAACAGCTACAATAATATGGAAGCAAATTGATCACAAACATCTCAGAAGTTCTTGACTACCTGCATTTTAAAAATTAAGAAACATCCTTCAAACATCACCTTTTTATTTGTACATGAAGGCTCCATCTTTTCTTTCTCTGATAAGGATGTCACTTAGAGATTTCTGAGTCACAAATTCAGATTAGCATTTGGATTTGAATTACATGTCAAAAAAAGGAGGCTGACTGAAACAGAAACCCCATCCAGTCCATTATATCATCATATATCATCAACTGCAAAACACAGATCACAGCTGCAAATCTGGGCTGAAGCTATCTGGCTCTATGGACTGCTGAGGGAAAGGTGATGACATTATGTTGCCACCCTATATAAAACCTTTTTCCTATATAATTCTCCAGACTTTTCAGAAGTATTACTTCTGAAGCTGCTCATTCCTTTTGTTCCTTCATATTATTTTCCCTACTTCTACTGGCTTGCTTTACTTTGCACATTTCCTTATTTCCTGCCCATGGGTCATATCACATCATTTCATCAATATTTTACCAGAATTACTTCCTAGTGGAATCAGTACAGATTTCTGTTTAAAAATTGATGCTGCAATATGGCCCCATGTTTCTATCCTTATGCACCTGTTCCTCTTGAGGTACAATCCCTCCATGTCTTAATACCTTCACTTTTCACATTATTCAGAATAGCAGAGTAGTCTTAACTGTATTTAAACTATCAAGTGAATAAAATTTCCAAGTTAGAGGATGTATAAAAATGCCTTTTCAGTTAGCAAGTGAGACTCAGCCACACTATTTAGCTGATTTCACTACACAGATCACTTTTGTCTTCAGGCTAAACATTGTTTCTTCAAACTGAAGATGAAAACTACAATTAAATATAGGCCACAGATGTTCAGAATGCAGAGGACAAAAATATAGGTTTCATAACTCGACAGTTATGCAACCAGTTGCTTTTCACATATCAAAATGAACATTTAATTTTATGATCTTATTTACCCTTAATCTAAACACAAAGAAATCTGTAAAGAGTCCTTAAAATGGTGAGATTTAAAGGAAGATGTTTCTGATCTATTTTAATCTTTGATAATACTTTCTTCAAGATGTTCATTATTTTCTGATTTAATTTCAGGTCCCTAAATACTCAGACATCCAGTTCTCCATTGCATTAATGAGACACCTAAATAACTTTGAGGATTTCAGTCATAATTTCATCAGAGATCTGCCAAAGGCTAGACTCTTAAAATAATGTCTATTATATATAGATGTTATTTACCTTACCTACTGCATTTTACTTAAAGTATCTACCCTGACAGTCAAAGTCCTCTCTGGGACTGGCTGCATGACACCCTGCAGCAGTGAAACCTTCATCTACTAGAGCACAGTCACACATGCAAGAGAAAAAATTTTATAGCAGCTGAATCTAGACTATGGAATTTAATCCTGTAGCAGATAAAAATGATCAGGGGAATAAGCACTTTCTGTACTTACATAAAAATCAATTTTTTCAACTTAGCTTCCCTCTAGTAAATCACACATATTAATTCTCTCACACAAAAATAAAGCAGCAAACAAAACATATTTGGTAAATGGATTCAATGTAAAAATGAGAGAATATTCTTCTTACAAATATTTATACTTTTAGCCTGGGTTTATACAGAACTTCACTTACAATATGGCCCTGCATGTCCATAATCTCTGAGAAGTTTTGAACAGGGGGGCTGACTTTTAACCAATATTTTTTTATATTTCTACCACCTTCTTTCAAATTTCAACCTACCAGCCAATCACCCAACATGCAGGTGAGAGAAGGTGGTGAACTTCCAGGTGGCTCTGGACTATCTTCAAGGTGGAGTGGAGAATGCAAGGGACGGAGAACAATGAAGTGGGAAATATGGAAGAGAAGATACACAACTCAGTAAGAGAGAAAACTTCTTCAGTGTCAGTATTCACAGAATTAACTTCTTAATTATTCAGAAGACACTTGAATATTTTAGCAGTATGAGCACAGTTCCCAGAATGAGAAATACAAAACTTTGCCAGGTATTTCACAAATTTTTTAAACTAAGGCCACAAAGCACTATCTTAATGATAATAACAACCAAAAGCAGAATAGGAAGACAATAGGTTCCAGAGTCAATAAAGGCACTTATTCCCACAAGAAGTCATTTTTGTGATCAACAAGATAGGCTTTGTAGATATGTCATTCTGTATTTTACGCTAGTGTGGATATGCAGAACTAGTATACTTTTAAGCCAAAGAAGTTTAGTTCAGACTCAAAACAGAGCCTCACAATGCCATTTTTGCAGCATAATTGCACTCTGAGAATGCAAATCAGACAAACTAAGAGTCTGAGATTTCTTAGAATAAAATCCATGCAAACATCTAGAAGAGCTCTTGACCCTTTTGCAATGTCTGAGGAGCTGGAAAGCTAGACAAAAAAAAACACTTAATAAATCTGAATTACAGCTGCTGGTAAAAAACCCTAATGTGTGCATCTGTTCTTTCTGGGTCCCCAGAGCCTTGCAAAGGCAGAATCAGCTGTTCCCAACCCCTGAAGAAAATCTTCATTAATCTTTTCTAAGAATCTGACACAAGTCGGTTGGGTCTGTCAGGTTCAGCCAAGCTGCATGAGTCGAGTCACAGGAGTCAAGAATAGAGTTTTAGTGGTAACTTGGAAAGAGACAGACAGAGAGATGGTTGTTTTAAAGACCCTATAATAGCCAGTCTGAATCTGGCAGGCCAGTTCCTCTCCACAGCACAAAGCAAGCTTCTCACAATTTCTAAATGAAGCACAAAGTCCTTAATGCAGTTACTAAATGAGAAGTGGCATCTCAGTGGGCTGCCTCAGTGGATTAATTTTAAATGCATAATTCAATATAGACCCACATAAACCTTTATGAATAGAAATAGAGGTTATATAAGCATGTTCTTACAGCATATATTGCAAATTTAAAGGCCAGTTTGAGTATAAATCAACTCTATCTTTTATTAATATTTTCACCTTCCCATTGGTTCATTTCTCTAGCAAATGTGCTAATCAGATTACTTCCTCACTCATACATTGAGATGCCTAAAATAAAAACATCATTTCATTGCCAGAGACCAACTTTTTTCTCAATCCTTTAAGAAAAGTTTACACTGGGCTTATTCTGTGGAGGCAGTTTGCATCAGTGGTAGTTCAGCAAAGGCACTGAATGTGAAACCATCATTTCACATTGGTCAAAGCCAACCATCCACGAGCCCTGCAGGCACCTGCAGGTCTCACAAAGCCTTGTCTCACCAGAGCATAAAAGATGCTGGACAAGCTTCCATAGCAAACCAGTGCTAGAAGGCAAATTGGCAGAACATATTGCACAAAACAGGTATCAGGCAAGAGTGAAGTGGGATATCTTGTAGAAAACAGGCAAAAGCTCTATGTCTACTCCCTGCCTTCTTTGGAACCAAAACACACACACTCTTCTGAGAAACCAGGATGGAATCCAACTTCCTATTTTCAGCCCTTCCTAGCTAGAGAAAATTTGCCTCCAAACATAGGCCTGCATTAGACACAGGCACTTCACTGCTTCTGTGACAATAAATGGTCACAGGTTGTTCAGTTTAGCTCTCATTTCTGTACTTTAAGCACACAGTTGTTAACTCATCAAAGACTGCAGAGAGCAAAAATAAACTAAGACCTACCCCAAAACTATTTTTCATGCTGTAGGCAGACTGTTTCCCATAAATTGATTTCTTTCATTGCACCTTACTGCACTACAAACTATAAAGAAACAAAACCTGTTAGTTTGATGATTCCAGAAATACAAAAATGGTCATATTTTTAGCCAGGGATTAATACTGCCTTCAAGCAAGATAAATCCCTAGCCCAGTGAATGCCACTTCAACAAAACTAATTAGCAGCCTCACCAGTTAAAAAATATGTCCAAAGCATTACTACAGTTTATTATTAAGTATGATCAGATTAATTAGAGTCAGAATGTCAGGCCTGTCAGTAGAAATATTTATGATTATGTGTTGGTAGTAGCAGCTATTCTGCTATTAGGCTGTATATTAGTAGAGTGAGTCCAAAACTAACACAGTTTATAAGAACAAGAAAATTGTATGGGTTTAAAAACAAAAACAATCCTCCAAATATCCCCATGCTTTGAGGGAGTTCAGATCCAAATTTGGACCAGAGCAGCATCTCTGCATTACAGTTCCACAACACACAGAAGCAAAACCTCAACTCAGCTGTGGTCAGCCTGTGAAATCTCCCACCTTGGGGCAGCTCAGGGGAAGGAATGTCTGCAGTGCATCGAGGAAGTCAAAGAAGCCAACAAAACAGTATTTCTAGTAAGAGACTAGAACTGTTAATTACACATTAAGTTATGAAAGGGCTACTTAGGAAACACAGATGTATATTCAACCATTTTTATGCTGTAGGCTATCAGGCGGTGTAAATCTGGGGCAATTTCCCCCAATTTCAACATAGTTCTGGCATAGCTAGGAGACTCGACCTCAAGTTGTTTACTGAGGTTTTTTTTGAGCAATGCAGAAACAGAAAGACACAATTATAATCTTATTTAGACCAAACTAATTCCATTAGCTTTAGCAGATTTGTTCCTGACTGACAGAGCTGTTCCTCAGATCTGAAAGAAAGCCCAAAGTGCCACTTAGTACTGAATTCATTTTTGTTATTTTACATTTCTTTGGAAAATTGCATAAAGGTTATTGCTGTTTAGGTCGCCCCCTAAAATAAAAAATCTTTACTGCAGTACTGAGGTTACAGACCCACAATGTTAAAAAACAGTGCAAGTCTAGCAAAAGTATGAGTTCTGTCTGGAAAATTGTTGGTTTTATCTGCTCAGTCAATACAAAAGTGTGTGCACACACTTCTGAAATTCCCATTATTAAACAGAGTGGGAAGAGTGACAAGCTGCTTGTCCGAGGCAATGGAATCAGAATTTCCAGCAGCTCCGGCTCTGGACACTGCTGGCGCTGCTGGCTCCGCTCCTTTCACATGGCAAAAGCCACGAGAAAGTAATTCTGAGGACTCGGTTATTGTGCAATGGCCTTGGTTACACCAGCACAGCGAGGGAAGCACTAGGGGAGGGTAAACACACGCCAGAGCTTTGAGAGCCCGCAGGAGCCGAGCCCCGGTCCCGCCGGGCAGAGACCGCAGCGCCGGGAGCGGGGATGGACGGGAGAGGGGACGGGATGGGACGGGAGATGGGATGGGAGATGGGACGGGAGATGGGATGGGAGATGGGACGGGAGATGGGATGGGAGATGGGATGGGAGATGGGACTGGAGATGGGATGGGAGATGGGA